>CM038797.1:106920233-106936055 GCA_021764765.1 Vicia sativa | reverse complement strand
ATTTATCTTCAATCTCTCGAATGTCATGACATTTATCAAGACATTGCTAGCCTAGTTTTACCAAAATTAATGCCAACTTAAAACACTAACATAAGTCTTAAGAAAAATCAATGAAATTTGAAGTGAATATAAGTCTTCAGAAATCGATGAAATTTGAAAATATAAGTCTTCAAAATATCTATGAAAATTGAAGTGAATATAAATCTTAAGATAATCTTATGAAATTTGAAGTGAATATAAGTCTTCTAAAACTCGATGAAATTTGAAGTGAATATAAGTCTTCAAAAATCTTATGAAATTGAAGTGAACATACATCTTAAGATAATCTAATGAAATTTGAAGTGAATATAAGTCTTCTAAAAATCATGAAATTTGAAGTGAATATAAGTCTTCAAAAATCTAATGAAAATTGAAGTGAATATACATCTTAAGATAATCAATGAAATTTGAAGTGAATATAAGTCTTAAAAATCAATGAAATTTGAAGTGAATATAAGTCTTTAGAAAATTCATGAAATTGAAGTGAATATAAGTCTTAAGATAATCTAATGAAATTGAAGTGAATATAAGTCTCAAAAAATCTATGAAAATTGAAGTGAATATAATCTTAAAATATCATGAAATTTGAAGTGAATATAAGTCTTCAGAAAATCTGATGAAATTTGAAGTGAATATAAGTCTTCAAAAATCTTATGAAAATTGAAGTGAACATACATCATAAGATAATCTGAAGAAATTTGAAGTGAATATAAGTCTTTAGAAAATCTGATGAAATTTGAAGTGAATATAAGTCTTAAGAAAATCTGGTGAAAATTGAAGTGAACATAAATCTTAAGATAATCTGATAAATTTTAAGTGAATATAACTATTAAGAAAATCTGATGAAATTTGAAGTGAATATAAGTCTTTAGAAAATCGGATGAAATTTGAAGTGAATATAAGTCTTCAAAAAATCTTATGAAAATTGAAGTGAACATAAATCTTAAGATAATCTGATGAAATTTGAAGTGAATATAAGTCTTCAGAAAATCTTATGAAGTTTGAAGTGAATATAAGTCTTCAAAAAATTTTAACGAAAATTGAAGTGAACATACATCTTTAGATAATCTAATGAAATTTGAATTGAATATAAGTCTTTAGAAAATCTAAAGAAATTTGAAGTGAATATAAGTCTTTAAAAATCTATGAAAATTGAAGTGAATATAAATCTTAAGATAATCAAGAAATTGAGTGAATATAAGTCTCTTAAAATCGATGAAATTTGAGTGAATATAAGTCTTCAAAAATCTATGAAAATTGAAGTGAATATAAATCTTAAGATAATCTGATGAAATTTGAATGAATATAAGTCTCGAAAATCATGAAAATTTAAGTGAATATAAGTCTTAAGATAATCGATGAAATTTGAAGTGAATATAAGTCTTCAGAAAAATAGATGAAATTTGAAGTGAATATAAGTCTTCAGAAAATCTGGTGAAAATTGAAGTGAACATAAATCATAAGATAATCTAATGAAATTTGAAGTGAATATAAGTCTTTAAAAAATCAGATGAAATTTGAAGTGAATATAAGTCTTCAGAAAATCTGTGAAAATTGAAGTGAACATAAATCTTAAGATAATCTGATGAAATTTGAAGTGAATATAAGTCTTAAGAAAATCTAATGAAATTTGAAGTGAATATAAGTCTTCAAAATCAGATGAAATTTGAAGTGAATATAAGTCTTAAAAAAATCTAATGAAATTGAAGTGAATATACATAAAAGATAATCAAGAAATTTGAATGAATATAAGTCTTAAAAATTTGATGAAATTTGAAGTGAATATAAGTCTTTAGAAAATCGTGAAAATTGAAGTGAATATAAATCTTAAGATAATATGATGAAATTGAAAATATAAGTCTTCGAAAATCAAGTGAAAATTGAAGTGAATATAAATCTTAAGATAATCTGATGAAATTTAATGAATATAAGTCTTCAAAATCTGATGAAATTTGAAGTGAATATAAGTCAAAAAATCATGAAAATTGAAGTGAATATATCTAAGATAATATAATGAAATTTGAAGTGAATATAAGTCTTCAGAAAATCAGGTGAAAATTGAAGTGAACATAAATCTTAAGATAATCTGATGAAATTTGAAGTGAATATAAGTCTTCAGAAAATCTGATGATGTTTGAAGTGAATATAAGTCTACAAAAAATTCCTTGAAAATTGAAGTGAATATACATCTAAAGATAATCTCATGAAATTTGAAGTGAGTATAAGTCTTCAGAAAATCCGATGAAATTTGAAGTGAATATAAGTCTTCAAAAATCTAATGAAAATTGAAGTGAATATAATCTTAAGATAATTTAATGAAATTTGAAGTGAATATAAGTCTTCGTAAAATCATGAAATTTGAAGTGAATATAAGTCTTCTAAAATCGATGAAAATTGAAGTGAATATAATCTTAAGATAATCAATGAAATTTGAAGTGAATATAAGTCTTCAAAAATTTAATGAAATTGAAGTGAATATAACTTAAGATAATCTAATGAAATTTGAAGTGAATATAAGTCTTCAAAATCTAATGAAATTTGAAGTGAATATAAGTCTTCAAAAATCTAATGAAAATTGAATATACATCTTAAGATAATCTAATGAAATTTGAAGTGAATATAAGTCTTAAAAATCTAATGAAATTTGAAGTGAATATAAGTCTTCAAAAATCTTATGAAATTGAAGTGAATATAATCTTAAGATAATCTAATGAAATTTGAAGTGAATATAAGTCTTTAGAAAACTGATGAAATTTGAAGTGAATATAAGTCTTCAAAATCTTATGAAAATTGAAGTGAATATACTTTAAGATAATCTGTGAAATTTGAGTGAATATAAGTCTTTAAAAATCTGATGAAATTTGAAGTGAATAAGTCTTCAAAATCAGAAAATTGAAGTGAACATAAATCTTAAGATAATCTAATGAAATTTGAAGTGAATATAAGTCTTCGTAAAATCGTGAAAATTGAAGTGAATATAATCTTAAGAAATCTGATGAAATTTGAAGTGAATATAAGTCTCGAAAATCTAATGAAAATTGAAGTGAATATAAATCAAGATAATCTGATGAAATTTGAAGTGTATATAAGTCTTCAGAAAATCTGATGAAATTTGAAGTGAATATAAGTCATCAGAAAATCTGATGAAATTTGAAGTGAATAAAGTCTTCATAAAATCTTGTGAAAATTGTAGTGAACATAAATCTTAAGATAATCTGAAGAAATTTGAAGTAAATATAAGTCTTCAGAAAATCTGATGAAATTTTAAGTCAATATAAGTCTTCAAAAAACTGTGAAATTGAAGTGAATATACATCTTAAGATAATCTAATGAAATTTGAAGTGAATATAAGTCTTAGAAAACTGATGAAAATGAAGTGAATATAAGTCTTCAAAAATCGTGAAATTTGAAGTGAATATAAATCTTAAGATAATCTGATGAAATTTGAAGTGAATATAAGTCTTCAGAAAATCTGATGAAATTTGAAGTGAATATAAGTCTTCAGAAAATCTGGTGAAAATTAAAGTGAACATACATCTAAGATAATCTAATGAAATTTGAAGTGAATATAAGTCTTCAAAAATCTGATGAAATTTGAAGTGAATATAAGTCTTCTAAAATCTATGAAAATTGAAGTGAATATAAGTCTTAAGATAATCTGATGAAATTTGAAGTGAATATAAGTCTTAAGAAAATCATGAAATGAAGTGAATATAAGTCTTCGTAAAATCATGAAATTTGAAGTGAATATAAGTCTTCAAAAATCTTATGAAAATTGAAGTGAATATAATCTAAGATAATTGATGAAATTTGAAGTGAATATAAGTCTTCGTAAAATCTGATGAAATTTGAAGTGAATATAAGTCTTCAAAAATCTTATGAAAATTGAAGTGAATATACATCTTAAGATAATCTAATGAAATTTGAAGTGAATATAAGTCTTCAAAATCTGATGAAATTTGAAGTGAATATAAGTCTCAAAAATCTTATGAAAATTGAAGTGAATATACATCTTAAGATAATCAAGAAATTTGAAGTGAATATAAGTCTTAAAAATGATGAAATTTGAAGTGAATATAAGTCTTAGAAAACTATGAAAATTGAAGTGACCATAAATCTTAAGATAATCTGATGAAATTGAAAGTGAATATAAGTCTTCAGAAAATCAGATGAAATTTGAGGTGAATATAAGTCTTCAGAAAATTAGATGAAAATTGAAGTGAACCTAAATCTTAAGATAATCTTATGAAATTTGAAATGAATATAAGTCTTCAGTAAATCTGAGAAAATTGAAGTGAACATAAATCTTAAGATAATCAGATGAAATTTGAAGTGAATATAAGTCTTCAAAATATTTGATGAAGTTTGAAGTGAATATATGTCTTCAAAAAATCTTATGAAATTTGAAGTGAATATACATCTTAAGATAATCTAATGAAATTTGAAGTGAATATAAGTCTTCGTAAAATTAGATGAAATTTGAAGTGAATATAAGTCTCGTAAAATCTATGAAAATTGAAGTGAATATAAGTCTTAAGATAACTGATGAAATTGAAGTGAATATAACTATTAAGAAAATCTGATGAAATTTGAAGTGAATATAAGTCTTCGGCAAATCTGATGAAATTTGAAGAGAATATAAGTCTTAAAAAAATCCTATGAAAATTGAAGTGAACATACATTAAAAGATAATCTGAAGATATTTTAGTGAATACAAGTCTTCAGAAAATTTGATGAAATTTGAAGTGAATATAAGTCTTTAGAAAATCAGGTGAAAATTGAAGTGAACATAAATCTTAAGATAATATGATGAAATTTGAAATTAATATAAGTCTTCAGAAAATCTGGTTAAAATTGAAGTGAACATAAATATTAAGATAATCTGATGAAATTTAAATGAATATAAGTCTTCAGAAAGTCTGATGAAGTTTGAAGTGAATATAAGTCTTCAAAAAATCTTGTGAAAATTGAATTGAACATACATCTTAAGATAATATAATGAAATTTGAAGTGAATATAAGTCTTTAGAAAATCTTGTAAAAATTGAAGTGAACATAAATTTTAAGATAATCTGATGAAATTTGAAGTGAATATAAGTCTTCAGAAACTCTGATGATGTTTGAAGTGAATATAAGTCTTCAAAAAATCTTCTGAAAATTGAAGTGAACATACATCTTAAGATAATCAAATGAAATTTGAAGTGAATTTAAGTCTTCAGAAAATCTGATGAAATTTGAAGTGAATATAAGTCTTCAAAAAATCTAATGAAAATTGAAGTGAACATACATCTTAAGATAATTTAAAGAAATTTGAAGTGAATATAAGTCTACAGAAAATCTGATGAAATTTGAAGTGAATATAACTCTTCAGAAAATCTGAGGAAAATTGAAGTGAACATAAATCTTAAGATAATCTGATGAAATTTGAAATAAATATAAGTCTTCAGAAAATCTGGTGAAAATTGAATTGAACATACATCTTAAGATAATCTAACGAAATTTGAAGTGAATATAAGTCTTCAAAAAATCTGATGAAATTTGAAGTGAATATAAGTCATCAAAAAATCTAATGAAAATTGACTTGAACCTAAATCTGAAGATAATCTGATAAAAATTGAAGTGAACATAAATCTTAAGATAATCTGATATATTTGAAGTGAATAAAACTCTTAAGAAAATCTGAAGAAATTTGTAGTGAACATACAACTTTAGATAATCTGATGAAATTTGAAGTGAATATAAGTCTAAGAAAATGATGAAATTTGAAGGAAATAAAAATCTTTAAAAAATCTGATCAAATTTGAAGTGAATATAAGTCTTTAGAAAATCTGGTGAAACTTGAAGTGAATATATGTCTTCATAAAATCTGGTGAAAATTGAAGTGTATATAAGTCTTCAGAAAATCTGATGAAATTTGAAGTGAATATAAGTCTTCAGAAAATCTGGTGAAAATTGAAGTGAACATAAATCTTAAGATAATCTAATAAATTTGAAGTGAATATAAGTCTTCAGAAAATCTGATGAAATTTGAAGTGAATATAAGTCTTCAGAAAATCTGATGAAATTTGAAGTGAATATAAGTCGTAAATCTGTGAAAATTGAAGTGAATATAACTTAAATAATCATGAAATTTGAAGTGAATATAAGTCTTTAGAAAATATGATTAAATTTGAAGTGAATATAAGTCTTCAAAAAATCTGATGAAATTTAAGTGAATATAAATCTTAAAAAATCTGATGAAATTTGAAGTGAATATAAGTCTTTAGAAAATCAGATGAAATTTAGTGAATATAAGTCTTCAAAAATCATGAAATTGAAGTGAATATAAATCTTAAGATAACTGGTGAAATTTGAAGTGAATATAAGTCTTCGAAAACTGATGAAATTTGAAGTGAATATAAGTCTTCAAAAATCTTATGAAAATTGAAGTGAATACATCTTCAGATAATCTGATGAAATTTGAAGTGAATATAAGTCTTCGAAAATCTGGAAATTTGAAGTGAATATAAGTCTTAAAAAAATCTGATGAAATTTGAAGTGAATATAAGTCTTCAAAAATTAGATGAAATTTGAAGTGAATATAAGTCTTTAGAAAATATGGTTAAAATTGAAGTGAATATAAGTCTTCAGAAAATATGGTGAAATTTGAAGTGAATATAAGTCTTCGTAAAATCTATGAAATTTGAAGTGAATATAAGTCTCAAAAATCTTGTGAAATTGAAGTGAATATAAGTCTCAGAAAATCATGAAATTGAAGAATATAAGTCTTAGAAAATCTGATGAAATTTGAAGTGAATATAAGTCTTCGAAAATTTGATAAAATTTAAGTGAATATAAATCTTAAGATAATCTGATGAAATTTGAAGTGAATATAAGTCTTCAAAAATCGATGAAATTTGAATGAATATAAGTCTTCAAAAATCAATGAAATTGAAGTGAATATAAGTCTTCAAAAAATCTTATGAAAATTGAAGTGAATATAATCTTAAGATAATCTAATGAAATTTGAAGTGAATATAAGTCTTCGTAAAACTGATGAAATTTGAAGTGAATATAAGTCTTCAAAAATCTTATGAAAATGAAGTGAAATACATTTTAAGATAATCAAGAAATTTGAAGTGAATATAAGTCTTTAAAAATCTGATGAAATTTGAAGTGAATATAAGTCTTCGAAAATCTATGAAAATTGAAGGAATATAATCTTAAGAAATATGATGAAATTTGAAATGAATATAAGTCTTCGTAAAACTGTGAAATTGAAGTGAATATAAATCTTAAGATAATGATGAAATTGAAGTGAATATAAGTCTCTAAAAACTGATGAAATTTGAAGTGAATATAAGTCTTCAAAAAATCTGATGAAAATTGAAGTGAATATACATCTAAGATAATCTAATGAATTTGAAGTGAATATAAGTCTTCTAAAATCAATGAAATTTGAAGTGAATATAAGTCTTCAAAAATCTTATGAAAATTTGAAGTGAATATACATTTTAAGATAATCTAAGAAATTTGAAGTGAATATAAGTCTTAGAAAATCTGATGAAATTTGAAGTGAATATAAGTCTCTAAAAATCATGAAAATTGAAGTGAATATAAATCTTAAGAACTGATGAAATTTGAAGTGAATATAAGTCTCAAAAAATCATGAAATTGAAGTGAATATAAGTCTTCAAAAATCATGAAATTGAAGTGAATATAAGTCTTCAGAAAATCAATGAAATTTGAAGTGAATATAAGTCTTCTAAAACTGATGAAATTTGAAGTGAATATAAGTCTTCAAAAATCTTATGAAAATTGAAGTGAATATAATCTTAAGATAATCTAATGAAATTTGAAGTGAATATAAGTCTTCGTAAAATCTGATGAAATTTGAAAATAAGTCTTCAAAAATCTTATGAAAATTGAAGTGAATATACATCTTAAGATAATCTATGAAATTTGAAGTGAATATAAGTCTTAAAATCTGATGAAATTTGAAGTGAATATAAGTCTTCGTAAAATCATGAAAATAAAGTGAATATAAATCTTAAGATAATATGATGAAATTTGAAGTGAATATAAGTCTTCAAAATCTGTGAAATTGAAGTGAATATAAATCTAAGATAATCTGATGAAATTTGAAGTGAATATAAGTCTTCGAAAATCTGATGAAATTTGAAGTGAATATAAGTCTTCAAAAAATCTGATGAAAATTGAAGTGAATATACATCTTAAGAAACTAATGAATTTGAAGTGAATATAAGTCTCTAAAATCATGAAATTTGAAGTGAATATAAGTTCAAAAATCTTATGAAAATTTATGAATATACATCTTAAGATAATCTAAAGATATTTGTGAATATAAGTCTTTAGAAATCGGATGAAATTTGAAGTGAATATAAGTCTTCTAAAATCTTGTGAAAATTGAAGTGAATATAAATCTTAAGATAATGAAGAAATTTGAAATGAATATAAGTCTTCAAAAATCTGATGAAATTGAAGTGAATATAAGTCTTCATAACTGATGAAATTGAAGTGAATATAAGTCTTCTAAAATCTGATGAAATTTGAAGTGAATATAAGTCTTCAAAAATCGTAAAATTGAAGTGAATATAAGTCTTAAGATAATCTGATGAAATTTGAAGTGAATATAAGTCTTCGAAAATCTGATGAAAATTGAAGTGAATATAAGTCTTAAGATAATCATGAAATTTGAAGAATATAAGTCTTCAAAAATATGATGAATTTGAAGTGAATATAAGTCTCAAAAAATTTAATGAAAATTGAAGTGAATATACATCTTAAGATAATCTGATGAAATTTGAAGTGAACATAATTCTTCAGAAAATCTGATGAAGTTTGAAATGAATATAAGTCTTCAATAAATCTTAAAAAAATTGAAGTGAACTTACATCTTAAGATAATCTAAGAAATTTGAAGTGAATATAAATCTTCAGAAAATCTGATGAAATTTGATGTGAATATATGTCTGTAAAAAATTTTATGAAAATTGAAGTGAATATAATCTTAAGATAATTTGATGAAATTTGAAGTGAATATAAGTCTTCAAAAAATGATGAAATTTGAAGTGAATATAAGTCTTCCAAAAATCTTATGAAAATTTAAGTGAACAGACATTTTAAGATAATCTAATGAAATTTGAAGTAAATATAATCTTCAGAAAATCTGATGAAATTTGAAGTGAATATAAGTCTTCAGAAAATCTTATGAAAATGGAAGTGAACATACATCTTAAGATAACTAAGAAATTTAAGTGAATATAAGTCTTTAAAAATATGATGAAATTTGAAGTGAATATAAGTCTCAGAAATCTGGTGAAAATTGAAGTGAATATAATCTAAGATAATCTGATGAAATTTGAATGAATATAAGTCTTAAAACTGATGAAAATTGAAGTGAATATAAATCTTAAGATAATCATGAAATTTGAAGTGAATATAAGTCTTCGTAAAATCGATGAAATTTGAAGTGAATATAAGTCTTCAAAAATTTATGAAAATTGAAGTGAATATACATCTTAAGATAATCTAATGAAATTGAAGTGAATATAAGTCTCAAAAATATGATGAAATTTGAAGTGAATATAAGTCTTTAAAATCTATGAAAATTGAAGTGAAATATAAATCTTAAGATAATCTGAAAATTTGAAGTGAATATAGTCTAAGATAATCTGATGAAATTTGAAGTGAATATAAGTCTTCGAAAATCTGATGAAATTTGAAGTGAATATAAGTCTTCAAAAATCTTATGAAAATTAAATGAATATACATCTTAAGATAACTATGAAATTTGAAGTGAATATAAGTCTTCAAAAATCTGATGAAATTTGAAGTGAATATAAGTCTCAAAAATCTAATGAAAATTGAAGTGAATACATCTTAAGATAATCAAGAAATTGAAGTGAATATAAGTCTTAAAAACTATGAAATTTGAAGTGAATATAAGTCTTCAAAAATCTATGAAAGAAGTGAATATAAATCTTAAGATAATCTGATGAAATTTGAAGTGAATATAAGTCTTAGAAAACTGATGAAATTTGAAGTGAATATAAGTCTTAAAAAAATCATGAAAATTGAAGTGAATATACATCTTAAGATAATCGAATGAAATTTGAAGTGAATATAAGTCTTCAAAAAATATGATGAAATTTGAAGTGATATAAGTCTTCAAAATCTTATGAAAATTGAAGTGAATATACATCTTAAGATAATCAATGAAATTTGAATGAATATAAGTCTTCGTAAAATCAATGAAATTTAAGTGAATATAAGTCTTTCAAAAATCTATGAAAATTGAAATGAATATAAATCTTAAGATAATCTGATGAAATTTGAAGTGAATATAAGTCTTCAAAAATTTGATGATTTGAAGTGAATATAAGTCTTCAAAAATCTTATGAAATTGAAGTGAATATACATCTTAAGATAATCTAATGAAATTTGAAGTGAATATAAGTCTCAGAAAATCTGATGAAATTTGAAGTGAATATAAGTCTTCAAAAATCTTATGAAATTGAAGTGAATATAAGTCTTAAGATAATCTGATGAAATTTGAAGTGAATATAAGTCTTCGAAAATCGATGAAATTTGAAGTGAATATAAGTCTTCAAAATTTAATGAAATTGAAGTGAATATACATCTTAAGATAATCTAATGAAATTGAAGTGAATATAAGTCTTCAAAAATTCTGATGAAATTTGAAGTGAGTATAAGTCTTCAAAAAATCTAATGAAAATTGAAGTGAACATACATCTTAAGATAATTTGAAGAAATTTGAAGTGAATATAAGTCTAGAAAATCGATGAAATTTGAAGTGAATATAAGTCTCAAAAATCTGTGAAAATTGAAGTGAATATAAATCTTAAGATAATCGATGAAATTAAGTGAATATAAGTCTCTAAAATCCGATGAAATTTGAAGTGAATATAAGTCTTCAAAAATCTTATGAAAATTTAAGAGACATACATCTTAAGATAATCTAATGAAATTTGAAGTGAATATAAGTCTTCAAAATCATGAAATTTGAAGTGAATATAAGTCTTCAAAAATCTTATGAAATTGAAGTGAATATACATCTTAAGATAATCAAGAAATTTGAAGTGAATATAAGTCTTTAGAAAATCTGATGAAATTTGAAGTGAATATAAGTCTTCTAAAATCATGAAATTGAAGTGAATATAAATCTTAAGATTTGATGAAATTTGAAGTGAATATAAGTCTTAGAAAACTGATGAAATTTGAAGTGAATATAAGTCTTCAAAAATTTAATGAAATTGAAGTGAATATACATCTTAAGATAATCTAATGATATTTTAAGGAATTTAAGTGAATATAAGTCTTAGAAAATCTAATGAATTTGAAGAAATACATCTTAGTAAAATTTAAGAAATTTGAAGTGAATATAAGTCTTAGAAAATCGATGAAATTTGAAGTGAATATAAGTCTAAAAAAATCCATGAAAATTGAAGTGAATATAAATCTTAAGATAATCTGATGAAATTTGAAGTGAATATAAGTCTTCAAAAATCGATGAAATTTGAAGTGAATATAAGTCTTCAAAAATCAGTGAAAATTGAATGAATATACATCTTAAGATAATCTAATGAAATTTGAAGTGAATATAAGTCTTCAAAAATTGATGAATTTGAAGTGAATATAAGTCTTCAAAAATCTTATGAAAATTGAAGTGAATATAATCTAAATAATCAAGAAATTTGAAGTGAATATAAGTCTCAAAACTGATGAAATTTGAAGTGAATATAAGTCTTCATAAAATCTTATGAAAATTGAAGTGAATATAACATCTTAAGATAATCTGATGAAATTGAAGTGAATATAAGTCTTTAGAAAATCGATGAAATTTGAAGTGAATATAAGTCTTTCGAAAATCTTGATGAAATTGAAGGAATATAAATCTTAAGATAATCGATGAAATTGAAATGAATATAAGTCTCGTAAAATCATGAAAATTGAATTGAACATACATCTTAAGATAATCTAACGAAATTTGAAGTGAATATAAGTCTTCAAAAAATCTGATGAAATTTGAAGTGAATATAAGTCATCAAAAAATCTAATGAAAATTGAGTGAACAACTTAAGATAATCATGAAAATTGAAGTGAACATAAATCTTAAGATAATCTGATATATTTGAAGTGAATAAACTCTTAAGAAAATCTGAAGAAATTTGTAGTGAACATACAACTTTAGATAATCTGATGAAATTTGAAGTGAATAAAACTCTTAAGAAAATCCGATGAAATTTGAAGGAAATAAAATATTTAAAAAATCTGATCAAATTTGAAGTGAATATAAGTCTTTAGAAAATCTATGAAATTGAAGTGAATATAAGTCTCATAAAATCTGAAAATTGAAGTGAATATAAGTCTTCAAAAATCAATGAAATTTGAAGTGAATATAAGTCTCAGAAAATCGTGAAAATTGGTGAATATAAATCTTAAGATAATCTAATGAAATTTGAAGTGAATATAACTCTGAAATCTGATGAAATTTGAAGTGAATATAAGTCTTCGTAAAATCATGAAATTTGAAGTGAATATAAGTCTTCAAAAATTTGGAAAATTGAAGTGAATATAATCTTAAATAATCTGATGAAATTTGAAGTGAATATAAGTCTTTAGAAAATATGATGAAATTTGAAGTGAATATAAGTCTTAAAAAAATCATGAAATTTAAGTGAATATAAGTCTTAAAAAATCATGAAATTTGAAGTGAATATAAGTCTTAGAAAATCTGATGAAATTTATGAATATAAGTCTTCAAAAATCTATGAAATTGAAGTGAATATAAATCTTAAGATAATCTGATGAAATTTGAAGTGAAATAAGTTCAAAATCTGATGAAATTTGAAGTGAATATAAGTCTTCAAAAAATCTTATGAAAATTGAAGGAATATACATCTTCGATAATCGATGAAATTTGAAGTGAATATAAGTCTCTAAATTCGATGAAATTTGAAGGAATATAAGTCTTAAAAAAATCTAGTGAAATTGAAGTGAATATAAGTCTCAAAAAATTAGATGAAATTTGAAGTGAATATAATTTTAGAAAACTGATGAAATTGAAATGAATATAAGTCTCTAAAATATGTGAAATTTAGTGAATATAAGTCTTCGTAAACTATGAAATTTGAAGGAATATAAGTCTTCAAAAATCTATGA
Organism: Vicia sativa; assembly: GCA_021764765.1. NCBI lineage: Eukaryota > Viridiplantae > Streptophyta > Magnoliopsida > Fabales > Fabaceae > Vicia > Vicia sativa. Next base: position 106,922,833 of record CM038797.1, on the reverse strand, counting down.
AATTTGAAGTGAATATAAGTCTTCAAAAATCTGATGAAATTTAGTGAATATAAGTCTTCAAAATCATGAAATTTGAAGTGAATATAAGTCTTCGTAAAATTTAGTTAAAATTTAGAAATTCAAGATAATCTGATGAAATTTGAAGTGAATATAAGTCTTCAGAAAATCTGATGAAGATTGAATATAAGTCTTCAAAAATCTTATGAAATTGAAGTGAACATAATCTTAAGATAATCTAATGAAATTTGAAGTGAATATAAGTCTTTAAAATCTGATGAAATTTGAAAGTTATATAAGTCTTAAAAAAATCGATGAAATTTGAAGTGAATATAAGTCTTCTAAAATCTGGTGAAATTTGAAGTGAATATAAGTTCAGAAAATCTGATGAAATTGAAGTGAATAATATAAATATTAAGATGATCTGTGAATATAAGTCTTCAAAAATCTTTAAAAATTGAAGGAAATATACATCTTAAGATAATCCATGAAATTTGAAGTGAATATAAGTCTTCAGAAAATCTGATGAAATTTGAAGTGAATATAAGTCTTAAAAAATCTGATGAAATTTGAAGGAATATAAGTCTTAAAAATCATGAAATTTGAAGTGAATATAAGTTTCGTAAAATTAGATGAAATTTGAAGTGAATATAAGTCTTCGAAATCTATAAAATTTGAATGAATATAAGTCTTCAGAAAATATGGTGAAATTTGAAGTGAATATAAGTCTTCAGAAAACCATGAAATTTGAAGTGAATATAATCTAAGATAATCATGAAATTTGAAGAATATAAGTCTTCAAAAATCTGATGAAATTTGAAGTGAATATAAGTCTTAAAAATCTGATGAAATTGAAGGAACATAACTAATCTAATGAAATTTGAAGTGAATATAAGTCTTCGTAAAATCATGAATTTGAAGTGAATATAAGTCTCAGAAAATCTTATGAAAATTTAAGTGAATATAATCTTAGAAAATCTGAAGAAATGAAGTGAATATAAAGTCTTTAAAAACTAAAATGGAAATTGAAGTGAATATAAACTCTTAAAAATCTGATGAAATTTGAAGTGAATATAAGTCTCTAAAAATGATGAATTTGAAGTGAATATAAGTCTCAAAAATCTTATGAAATTGAAGTGAATATAAATCTTAAGATAATTATGAAATTTGAAGTGAATAAGTTCAGAAAATCTGATGAAATTTGAAGTGAATATAAGTCTTCAAAAATCTGATGAAAATTGAAGTGAACATATAATCTTAAGATAATCAATGAAATTTGAAGTGAATATAAGTCTTCAAAAATCCAATGAAATTGAAGTGAATATAAGTCTTAAAAAATCTGATGAAATTTGAAGTGAATATAAGTCTTTAGAAAATCTGAAACTTGAAGTGAATAAGTCTGAACAATGAAATTTGAAGAATCAATAGCTAAATAGAAAAAAATCAAGAAATGAATATATCTTAGAAATCTGTGAAATTTGAAGTATATAAGTCTTCAAAAATCATGAAATTTGAAGTGAATATAAGTCTTAAAAAATATGATGAAATTGAAGTGAATATAAGTCTCGTAAAACATGATGAAATTTAAGTGAATATAAGTCTTCGTAAAATCTAGTAAAATGAAGTGAAATATAATCTTAAGATAATCTAATGAATTTTGAAGTGAAATAAGTCTTAAAACTAGAATAATTTGAAGAATATAAGTCTTTAAAAAATCTATGAAAATTGAAGTGAACATACATCTTAAGATAATCATGAAATTGAAGTGAATATAAGTCTTCAAAAATTAGATGAAATTTGAAGTGAATATAAGTCTTTAAAAACTATGAATTGAAGTGAATATAAGTCTTCAAAAAATTAATGAAATTTGAAGTGAATATAAGTCTGAAAATCATGAAAATTTGATATGAATATAGTCTTCAGAAAATCTATGAAATTGAAGTGAATATAAGCTCTTAAAATCTGATGAAATTTGAAGTGAATATAAGTCTTCAAAAATCTGATGAAATTGAAGTGAATATAAATCTTAAGATAACTGTGAAATTTGAAGTGAATATGTCTTAGAAAATCTAATGAAATTTGAAGTGAATATAAGTCTTCAAAAATCTTATGAAAATTGAGTGAATATAACATCTTAAGATATCTAATGAAATTGAAGTGAATATAACTCTTCAAAAATTCAATGAAATTTGAAGGAAATATATAAATCTAAAAAAAACTTATGAAATTTGAAGTGAATATAAGTCTCAAGTAAAATATAATGAAACTTGAAGTGAATATAAGTCTTCGTAAAATTAGATGAAATTTGAAGAAAATATAAGTCTTCAAAAATCAATAAAATTGAAGTGAATATAAGTCTTCAAAATCTGAAATTTGAAGTGAAAATAAGTCTTCAAAAAATCTAATGAAATTTAAAATGAATATAAGTCTTAAAAATTCATGAAAATTGAAGTGAATATAAGTCTTCGAAATCAAGGAAATTTGAAGGAAATATAACTCAAAAAATCTGATGAAATTTGAAGTGAATATAAGTCTTCAAAAATCTAGTGAAACTTCAGTAAAATATAAGTCTTCAGAAATCTAGTAGCAATACGTAACTGAAT
>CM038797.1:106725586-106920133 GCA_021764765.1 Vicia sativa | reverse complement strand
AATTTTAAGTGAATATAAGTCTTCTAAAAATCTTGTGAAGAATTAGGTGACATAAATCTTAAGATAATCAGTGAAATTTGAAATGAATATAGAGTCTTCTAAAAATGCGGGGAAATTGAGTGAACATAAATCTTGGATAATGTGATGAAATTTGAAGTGAATATAAATCTTGAAAATCAGTGAAATTTGAGTGAATATAAGTCTTAGGAAAATCGGGTAAGAAATTGAAATGAACATAAATCTTAAGATAATCATTAAATTTTAAATGAATATAAGTCTTGAGGAAAATCGATGAAATTGAAGTGAATATAAATCTTAAGATAATCATTGAAATTTGAAGTGAATATAAGTCTTGAAAATCAGGATGAAGTTTACTTGAAGTGAATATTGGTCTTCAAAATTTAATGAAAATTCAAGTGAACATACATCTTAAGATAATCTAATGAAATTGGAAGTGAATTAAAGTCTTGGAAAATCGGTGAAATTTGAAGTGAATATAAGTCTTCAAAATCTTATGAAAATTGAAGTGAACATACATCTTAGATAATCGAAGAAATTTGAGTAATATAAGTCTTTAGAAAATCTAATGAAATTTCAAGTGAATAAAAGTCTTTAGAAAATGGTGAAAATTGGGTAGACATAAATCTTAAGATAATTTGATGGGAAATTGGGTGATATAAGTCTCCTCGGAAAACATGAAGGTGAGTTTGAAGTGAATATAAGTCTTCAAAAACTTATGAAAATTGGTAGACATACATTTAAGATAATCTAATGAAATTTGAGTGAATATAAGTCTTGGAAAATCAAAGAAATTTGAAGTGAATATATAAGTCATCAAAATCTTATGAAAATTGAGTAGACATACATTTTAAGATTATAGAAGATATTTGGTGAATATAAGTCTTTAGAAAATCGAGTGAAATTTGAAGTGAATATAAGTCTTGGGAATATCGGTGAAACAGAGTGAATATAAATCTTAAGATAATCAGTGAAATTTGAAATGAATATAAGTCTTGAAATCTGGTGGAAATTAGTGAATATAAATTTTAAAGATCGTACGATGAAATTTGAAGTGAATATAAGTCTTTAGAAATGCGATGAAGTTTGAAGTGAATATAAGTCTTCAAAATTTAATGAAATTGGGTGAACATCCATCTTAAGATAATCTAGTAAATGGAAGTGAATTAAAGTCTTGAAAATCGGTGAATTTGAAGTGAATATAAGTCTTCAAAATCAGTGAAAATAGAAGTGAACATACATCTTAAGATAATCCGAAGAAATTTGAGTGAATATAATTCTTTAGAAAATCTAATGAAATTTGAAGTGAACATAAATCATAAGATAATTTGATGAAATTTGAATTGAATATAAGTCTTCGGAAAATCTGCTGTAGTTTGAAGTGAATATAAGTCTTCAAAAATCTTATGAAAATTGAAGTGAACATACATCTTAAGATAATCTAATGAATTTTGAAGTGAATATAAGTCTTCAGAAAATCAGGTGAAAATTGAAGTGAACATAAATCTTAAGATAATATGATGAAATTTGAAGTGAATATAAGTCTTCAAAATATCTTAGAAAATTGGTAGACATGCATTTTAAGATAATCGAGATATTTGAGTTAATATAAGTCTTTGAAAATCGAATGATTTGAGTGAATATATAGTATTCGAGGAAAATCAGGTGAAATTGAGTGACATAATCTTAAGATAATGTGATGAAATTTGAAATAAATATTAGTGTTAGGAGAAAATGTATAGATTGGGTGACATAAATCTTAAGATAATACGATGGAGATTTGGAGTGAATATAGGTCTTGAGAACTACATTGAGTTTGTTGAGAGTGAATATAAGTCTTCAAAATCAGTGAAAATTGAGTGAACATACATCTTAAGATAATCTAATGAATTTTGAAGAGAAATATAAGTCTTGGAAAATCGATGAAATTTGAAGTGAATATAAGTCTTCAAAATATCTTGTAAGAAATTGAAGTGAACATACATTTTAAGATAAATAAAGGTGAAATGAAATGAATATAAGTCTTCAAAAATCGGTGAAATTGAAGTGACATAAATCTTAGGATAATCGATGAAATTTGAAGTGAATATAAGTCTTGGAAAATTTGATGAAATTTGAAGTGAATATAAGTCTTCGAAAAAATCGGTAAAAATTGAGTGAACATAAATCTTGGATAATCATTGAAATTTAAATGAATATAAGTCTTGAGAAAATCGGTGAAAATTGAAGTGAACATAAATCTTAAATTTAATCGATGAAATTTGAAGTGAATATAAGTCTTGGAAAAATGTAATGAAAGTTTAGAGTGAATATAAGTCTTCAAAAATTTAATGAAAATTCAAGTGAACATACATTTTAAGATAATCTAATGAAATTTGAAGTGAATATAAGTCTTGGAAAATGGAAGAAATTTGAAGTGAATATAAGTCTTCAAAATCTTATTAAGAAATTAAGTGACATACATTTAAGATAATCGAAGATATTTAAGTGAATATAAGTCTTTAGAAAATCGATGAAATTTGAAGTGATATAAGTCTTGAGAATATCTTGTTAAGAAATTGAGGTGAACATACATTTTAAGATAATAAGAGATTTGAGTGAATATAAGTCTTCAGGAAATCGGTGAAATTTGAGTGAATATAAGTCTTCATAAATCTTATGAAATTGGGTGACATACATCTTAAGAGTTAATGCGGAAATTTGGTGGATATAAGTCTTTAGAAAATCAGTGAAAATTGAGTGAATATAGAGTCTTTTGGAAGATCTTGTGAAATTGGAGTGAACATAAGTCTTGGATAATAAATTGGGTTTGGAATGAAGTATAAGTCATACAGGGAAAATGCAGGGTGGAATTGGATTGAACAGTCTTAAGGATGATCTAGAGAATTTGGAGTGAATATAAGTCTTCAAAAATGGGTGGTTTGAGTGAATATAAGTCTTCAAAATCAATGAAAATTGACGTGACCTGGAGTCAAGAGATGATGGGTAAAGAGTTGGAGTGAACATAAGTCTTGGATGATAAATTATATTTGAGTGAATGAGTCTCTTAAGAAATCGGGAAATTTTAGGAAGACATCTGACACAGATGATCGGTGAATTGGGTGGATAAATCTTGAGAAAGTCGGAATGAGTTTGAAGGAATAAAGGAATGTTTAAAGTCTGGTCAAGGTTTGGTGGATATAAGTCTTTGGAAAATCTGGGTGGGCAGGTGAATATAATGTTCCATGAGTCTTGGTGAAAGTTGAGTGAATATAAGTCTTGGAAAATGGGTGAAATTGGTGAATATAGGTCTTTGGAAAATGGGGTGAAATTGATGTGAACATAGATCTCTTAAGATAATCTAATGTATTTGAAGTGATATAACTCTTGGAAAATGGGTGGAATTTAAAGTGAATATAAGTCTTGTAAAAATGGATGAATTTGAAGTGAATATAAGTCTTGGAAAATGTGGTGAAATTGGGTGATATAAGTCTTCATTATCGTGAAATTTGAGTGAATATAAGTCTTTAGAAAATGTGATTAAATTTGAAGTGAATAAACTCTTGAAATCAGAGTGAAATTTGGGAAATATAAATCTTAAAAGAATCGATCAAATTTGAAGTGAATATAAGTCTTTAGAAAATTGAGAATTTAAGAGTGAATATAAGTCTTGGAAAATCGTGACAATTGAGTGAACATAAATCTTAAGATAATCAGTGAAATTTGAAGTGAATGAGTCTTGAGAAATCGGTAAGAATTTGAAGTGAATATAAGTCTTCAAAAATCTTATGAAAATTGAGTGAACATACATCTTAGGATAATAGATGAAATTTGAAGTGAATATAAGTCTTGGAAATTCGGAGATTGTTTGAAGGAATATAAATCTTAAAAAATCTAGTGAAGGGAGGTGAATATAAGTTTTCAAAAATTGATGAAATTTGAAAGATATAAGTCTTCAAAATATGGTTAAAATTGATACGAATATAACTCTTGAGAAAATATGGTTAAATTTGGTGAATATAAGTCTTGAGAAATCGAGTGAAATTTGAGTGAATATAAGTCTTGAAAATCTTGTGAAACTTGAAGTGAATATAAGTCTTGAGAAAATGTTGAAGTTGAGTGAATATAAGTCTTTAGACAAATCTGATGAAATTTGAAGTGAATATAAGTCTTCAGAAAATTTGGTTAAAATTCTAGTGAACATAAATCTTAAGATAATCTGATGAAATTTGAAGTGAATATAAGTCTTCGAAAAATCAGATGAAGTTTGAATTGAATACAAGTCTTCAGAAAATCTGATGAAGATGGAAGTGAATATAAGTCTTCAAAAAATGTTATGAAAATTGAAGTGAACATACATCTTAAGATAATCTAATGAATTTTGAAGTGAATATAAGTCTTCAGAAAATCTGATGAAATTTGAAGTGAATATAAGTCTTCAAAATATCTTATGAAAATTGAAGTGAAAATACATTTTAAGATAATCTGAAGATATTTGAGTTAATATAAGTCTTTAGAAAATCGTGAAATTGAGTGAATATAGTATTATTGGGAAATCGGTGAAAATTGAGTGAACATAAATCTTAAGATAATATAGTGAAATTTGAAATGAATATAAGTCTTGAAAAATAAATTGGAAATTGGAAGTGACATAAATCTTAAGATAATCTGATGAAATTTGAAGTGAATATAAGTCTTCAGAAAATCTGATGAAGTTTGAAGTGAATATAGGTATTCAAAAAATCTGATGAAAATTGAAGTGAACATACATCTTAACATAATCTAATGAATTTTGAAATGAATATAAGTCTTCAGAAAATCTGATGAAATTTGAAGTGAATATAAGTCTTCAAAATATCTTATGAAAATTTATGTGAACATACATTTTAAGATAATCTGAAGATATTTGAGTTAATATAAGTCTTTAGAAAATCGGATGAAATTTGAAGTGAATATAAGTCTTCTAAAAATCAGGTGAAAATTGAAGTGAACATAAATCTTAAGATAATCTGATGAAATTTGAAATGAATATAAGTCTTCAAAAAATCTGGTGGAAATTGAAGTGAACATAAATCTTCAGATAATCTGATGAAATTTGAAGTGAATATAAGTCTTCAGAAAATCTGATGAAATTTGAAGTGAATATAAGTCTTGAAAAGTGAAGATGGAAGTGAATATAAGTCTTCAAAATCTTATGAAATTGGAGTGAACATACATCTTAAGATAATCTAATGAATTTTGAAGTGAATATAAGTCTTGAGAAAATCGAGTGAAATTTGATGAATATAAGTCTTCAAAATATCTTATGAAAATTGAGTGAACATACATTTAAGATGATCCGAAGATGATTTGAGTTATATAAGTCTTTAGAATCGATGCAATTTGAGTGAATATAAGTCTTGGAGAAATCGGGGTGAAAATTGAAGTGGACATAATCTTGGATAATATGATGGAGTTTGGAAATGAATATAAGTCTTGAGAGAAATGGGGTGGAATTGAGTGAACATAAATCTTGGATAATCATGAAATTTGAGTGAATATAGGTCTTGGAAAATCGATGAAGTTTGAAGTGAATAGGTCTTCAAAAATCGATGAAAATTGAGGTGACATACATCTTAAGATAATCTAATGAATTTTGAAATGAATATAAGTCTTCAGAAAATCTGATGAAATTTGAAGTGAATATAAGTCTTCAAAATATCTTATGAAAATTTATGTGAACATACATTTTAAGATAATCTGAAGATATTTGAGTTAATATAAGTCTTTAGAAAATCGGATGAAATTTGAAGTGAATATAAGTCTTCTAAAAATCAGGTGAAAATTGAAGTGAACATAAATCTTAAGATAATCTGATGAAATTTGAAATGAATATAAGTCTTCAAAAATGCAATGAAATTGAAGTGAACATAAATCTTGAGATAATGAAATTTAAGTGAATATAAGTCTTCAGAAAATCTGATGAAATTTGAAGTGAATATAAGTCTTCAGAAAATCAGGTAAAAATTGAAGTGAACATAAATCTTAAGATAATCTGATGAAATTTTAAATGAATATAAGTCTTCAGAAAATCTGATGAAAATTGAAGTGAACATAAATCTTAAGATAATCTGATGAAATTTGAAGTGAATATAAGTCTTGAAAAATCTGATGAAGTTTGAAGTGAATATAGGTCTTCAAAAAATTTAATGAAAATTCAAGTGAACATACATCTTAAGATAATCTAATGAAATTGGAAGTGAATTAAAGTCTTCAGAAAATCTGATGAAATTTGAAGTGAATATAAGTCTTCAAAAAATCTTATGAAAATTGAAGTGAACATACATCTTAAGATAATCTGAAGAAATTTGAGTGAATATAAGTCTTTAGAAAATCTAATGAAATTTGAAGTGAATATAAGTCTTTAGAAAATCTGGTGAAAATTGAAGTGAACATAAATCTTAAGATAATTTGATGAAATTGGAAGTGAATATAAGTCTCCAGAAAACATGATGAAGTTTGAAGTGAATATAAGTCTTCACAAAATCTTATGAAAATTGAAGTGAACATACATTTTAAGATAATCTAATGAAATTTGAAGTGAATATAAATCTTTAGAAAATCTGAAGAAATTTGAAGTGAATATAAGTCATCAAAATATCTTATGAAAATTGAAGTGAACATACATTTTAAGATAATCTGAAGATATTTCAGTTAATATAAGTCTTTAGAAAATATGATGAAATTTGAAGTGAATATAAGTCTTCAGAAAATCAGGTGAAAATTGAAGTGAACATAAATCTTAAGATGATCTGATGAAATTTGAAATGAATATAAGTCTTCAGAAAATCTGATGAAAATTGAAGTGAACATAAATCTTAAGATAATCTGATGAAATTTGAAGTGAATATAAGTCTTCAGAAAATCTGATGAAGTTTGAAGTGGATATAGGTCTTCAAAAAATTTATTGAAAATTGAAGTGAACATACATCTTAAGATAATCTAATGAAATTGGAAGTGAATTAAAGTCTTCAAAAAATATGATTACATTTGAAGTGAATATAAGTCTTCAGAAAATCTAGTGAAAATTGAAGTGAACATAAATCTTAAGATAATCTGATAAAGTTGAAGTGAATATCAGTCTTAAGATAATTTGATGAAATTTGAAGTGAATATAAGGCTTCAGGAAATCTGATGAAGTTTGAAGTGAATATAAGTCTTCAAAAAATCTTATGAAAATTAAAATGAACATACATCTTAAGATAATCTGAAGAAATTTGAAGTGAATTTAAGTCTTCAGAAAATCTGATGAAATTTGAAGTGAATATAAGTCTTCAAAAAATCTAATGAAAATTGAAGTGAACACACATCTTAAGATAATCTGAAGAAATTTGAAGTGAATATAAGTCTATAGAAAATCTGATGAAATTTGAAGTGATTATAACTCTTCAAAAAATCTGGTGAAAATTAAAGTGAACATAAATTTTAAGATAATCTGAGGAAATTTGAAGTGAATATAAGTCTTTAGAAAATCTGATGAAGTTTGAAGTGAATATAAGTCTTTAAAAAATCTGCTGAAAATTGAATTGAACATACATCTTAAGATAATCGAATGAAATTTGAAGTGAATATAAGTCTTCAAAAAATATGATGAAATTTGAAGTGAATATAAGTCTTCAAAAAATCTTATGAAAATTGAAGTGAACGTACATCTTAACATACTCTGAAGAAATTTGAAATGAATATAAGTCTTCAGAAAATCTGATGAAATTTGAAGTGAATATAAGTCTTTAGAAAATCTGGTGAAAATTGAAATGAACATAAATCTTAAGATAATCTGATGAAATTTGAAGTGAATATAGGACTTCAGAAAATTTGATGATGTTTGAAGTGAATATAAGTCTTCAAAAAATCTTATGATAATTGAAGTGAACATACATCTTAAGATAATCTAATGTATTTTGAAGTGAATATAAGTCTTCAGAAAATCTGATGAAATTTGAAGTGATTATAAGACTTCAAAATATCTTATGAAAATTGAAGTGAACATAAATCTTAAGATAATCTGATGAAATTTGAAGTGAATATAAGTCTTCAGAAAATCTGATGAAGTTTGAAGTGAATATAGGTATTCAAAAAATTTAATGAGAATTGAAGTGAACATACATCTTAAGATAATCTAATGAAATTGGAAGTGAATTAAAGTCTTCAAAAAATCTGATTAAATTTGAAGTGAATATAAGTCTTCAAAAAATCTAATGAAAATTGAAGTGAACATACATCTTAAGATAATTTGAAGATATTTGAAGTGAATATAAGTCTATAGAAAATCTGATGAAATTTGAAGTGAATATAACTCTTCAGAAAATCTGGTGAAAATTGAAGTGAGCATAAATCTTAAGATAATCTGATGAAATTTGAAGTGAATATAAGTCTTCAGAATATCTGATGTAGTTTGAAGTGAATATAAGTCTTCAAAAAATCTTATGAAAATTTAAGAGAACAAATATCTTAAGATAATCTAATGAAATTTGAAGTGAATATAAGTCTTCAGAAAATCTGAAGAAATATGAAGTGAATATAAGTCATCAAAAAATCCTATGAAAATTGAAGTGAACATACATTTTAAGATAATCTGAAGATATTTGAGTGAATATAAGTCTTTAGAAAATCTGATGAAATTTGAAGTGAATATAAGTCTTGGAAAATCAGGTGAATATTGAAGTGAACATAAATCTATTTAAGATAATTTGATGAAATTTGAAAAGAATATAAGTCTTTAGAAAATCTGATGAAGTTTGAAGTGAATATAACTCTTCAAAAAATTTAATGAAAATTGAAGTGAACATACATCTTAAGATAATCTAATGATATTTGAAGTGAATTTAAAGTGAATATAAGTCTATAGATAATCTAATGAATATTGAAGTGAACATACATCTTAGTATGAATTTGAAGAAATTTGAGTGAATATAAGTCTATAAAATCGTGAAAGTTTGAAGTGAATATAACTCTTGGAAATCGGGTGAAATTGAGTGAACATAAATCTTGGATGATCGATGAAATTTGGGTGAATATAAGTCTTGGAAAATCGATGAGTTTGGAGTGAATATAAGTCTTCAAAAATTGGTTGAAAATTGGATTGAACATACATCTTAAGATAATCTAATGAAATTGGAGTGAATATAAGTCTTCAAAGATGTGATGTGATTTGAAAGGAATATAAGTGGAGTCATTAAATCTTATAAAAATTAAAGGTGGACATACATCTTAACGTATAAGGAGGAATTTGAAGTGAATATAAGTCTTGAGAAAATGCGATGAAATTTGAGTGAATATAAGTCTTCATAAAGTCTTATGAAAATTAAGTGAACATACATCTTAAATAATCAAAGAAATTTGAGTGAATATAAGTCTTTAGAAAATCAATGAAATTTGAAGTGAATATAAGTCTTTGGAAAATCTTGTGAAATTGAGTGAACATAAATCTTAAGATAATCGGTGGAATTTGGAGAATAGTAGGTCTTGGAAAATAAATTGAGAAATTGATTGAACATACATCTTAGGATAATCTATGAAATTTGGTGAAGTCTTCAAAAATCGATGAAATTTGGTGAATATAAGTCTTCAAAAATCTAATGAAAATTGACCGGACCTAAATCGGAGATAATGGGTGAAAATTGGGTGAATATAATCTTAAGATAATGGGTGTTTGGTGGATAAAGTCTTGGGAAATCTGAGAGGAGTTTGTGGTGAACATACTGACTTTGGATAGTCTATGGAATTTGAGTGAATAAGGACTCTTGGAAAATCAGATGAAATTTGAAGGAATAAAATATTTAAAATCAGGTCAAATTTGGAGTGAATATAAGTCTTTAGAAATCGGGTGAAACTTGGGTGAATATATGTCTTCATAAAATCGGTGAAGAGGAATTGAGTGTATTAAGTCTTGAGAAAATCAGTGGGGAATTTGAGTGAATATAAGTCTTCAGAAAATCTGGTGAAAATTGGTGTGAACATAAATCTTAAGATAATCTAATATATTTGAAGTGAATATAACTCTTCAGAAAATCTGATGAAATTTAAAGTGAATCTAAGTCTTCAGAAAATCAGATGAAATTTGTAGTGAATATAAGTCTTCAGAAAATGTGGTGAAAATTGAAGTGAACATAAATCTTAACATTATCTGATGAAATTTGAAGTGAATACATGTCTTTAGAAAATATGATTAAATTTGAAGTGAATAAAACTCTTAAGAAAATCCGATGAAATTTACAGGAAATATAAATCTTAAAAATCTGATCAAATTTGAAGTGATTATAAGTCTTTAGAAAATCAGGTGAAACTTTAAGTGAATATAAGTCTTCAGAAAATCTGATGACAATTGAAGTGAACATAAATCTTAAGATAATCTGGTGAAATTTGAAGTGAATGAGTCTTCAGAAAATCTGATGAAATTTGAAGTGAATATAAGTCTTCAAAAAATCTTATGAAAATTGACGTGAACATACATATTCAGCTAATCTGATGAAATTTGAAGTGAATATAAGTCTTCAGAAATTCCGATAAAGTTTGAAGGAAATATAAATCTTAAAAAAATCTAGTGAAACTGGGAGCGAATATAAGTTTTCAAAAAATTAGATGAAATTTGAAGCGAATATAAGGCTTTAGAAAATATGGTTAAAATTGATACGAATATAACTCTTCAGAAAATATGGTTAAATTTGAAGTGAATCTAAGTCTTCAGAAAATCTGATGAAATTTGAAGTGAATATAAGTCTTCAGAAAATCGTGTGAAACTTGAAGTGAATATAAGTCTTCAGAAAATCTGGTGAAAGTTGAAGTGAATATAAGTCTTTAGACAAATCTGATGAAATTTGAAGTGAATATAAGTCTTCAGAAAATTTAGTTAAAATTCTAGTGAACATAAATCTTAAGATAATCTGATGAAATTTGAAGTGAATACAAGTCTTCAGAAAATCTGATGAAGATGGAAGTGAATATAAGTCTTCAAAAAATCTTATGAAAATTCATGTGAACATACAACTTAAGATAATCTGATGAAAATTTGATGTGAATATCACTACTCAGAAAATCCGATTAAATTTGAAGGAAATATTAATCTTAAAAAGATCTGATGAAATTTGAAGTGAATATAAGTCTTCAGAAAATCTGGTGTAACTTGAAGTGAATATAAGTCTTCAGAAAATCTGGTGACAATTGAAATGAACATAAATATTAAGATGATCTTGTGAATATAAGTCTTCAAAAAATCTTTTGAAAATTGACATGAACATACATCGTAAGATAATCTGATGAAATTTGAAGTGAGTATAACTATTCAGAAAATCTGATGAAATTTGAAGGAAATATAAATCTTTAAAAAATCTGATGAAATTTCAAGTGAGTATAAGACTTCAGAAAATCTGCGAAACTTGAAGTGAATATAAGTTTCAGAAAATTAGATGAAATTTGAAGCGAATACAAGTCTTTAGAAAATCTGGTTAAAATAGATACGAATATAAGTCTTCAGAAAATATGGTTAAATTTGAAGTGAATATAAGTCTTCAGAAAATCTGGTGAAATTTGAAGTGAACATAAATCTTAAGATTATCTGATATATTTGAAGTGAATATAACTCTTCAGAAAATTTGATGAAATTTGAGGTGAATCTAAGTCTTTAAAAAATGTGGTGAAAATTGAAGTGAACATAAATCTTAACATTATCTGATGAAATTTGAAGTGAATATAAGTCTTCAGAAAATCTGATGAAATTTGAAGTAAATATATGTCTTGAAAAAATCTTATGAAAATTTAAGTGTATGTACATCTTTAGATAATCTGAAGAAATTTGAAGTGAATATAACTCATTAAAAAATCCAACGAAATTTGAAGGAAATATAAATCTTAAAAAAATCTGATGAAATTTGAAGTGAATATAAGTCTTCAGAAAATCTGGTGAAACTTGAAGTGAATATAAGTCTTCGGAAAATCTGGTGAAATTGAAGTGAACATAAATATAGAGATAATCTGGTGAAATTTGAAGTGAATAAGTCTTCAGAAAATCTGATGAAATTTGAAGTGAATATAAGTCTTCAAATAATCTGATGAAAATTGACGTGAACATACATATTAAGATAATCTGATGAAATTTGAAATGAATACAACTATTCGAAAAATCCAATGAAATTTGAAGGAAATATAAATCTTAAAAAAATCTGATGAAATTTGAAGTGAATATAAGTCTTTAGAAAATCTGGTGAAACTTGAAATGAATATAAGTCTTCAGAAAATCTGATGAAGTTTGAAGTGAATACATGTCTTCAGAAAATCTGATGAAGTTTTAAGTGAATATAAGTCTTCAAAAAATCTTATGAAAATTGATATGAACATACATCTTTAGATAATCTGTTTAAATTTGAAGTATATATAACTATTCGGAAAATCCGATGAAATTTGAAGGAAATATAAATCTTAAAAAAATATGATGAAATTTGAAGTGAATATAAGTCTTCAGAAAATATGGTGAAACTTGAAGTGAATATAACTCTTCAGAAAATCTAGTAACAATTGATGTGAACATAAATCTTAAGATAATCTGGTGAATTTTGATGTGAATAAGTCTTCAGTAAATCTAATGAAGTTTGAAGTGAATATAAGTCTTAAAAAAATCTATTGAAAATTGACGTGAACATACATCTTAAGATAATCTGATGAAATTTGAAGGGAATACAACAATTCAGAAAATCCGATGAAATTTGAAGGAAATATAAATCTTTAAAAAATCTGATGAAATTTGAAGTGAATATAAGTTTCAGACAGTTAGATGAAATTTGAAGCCAATATAAGTCTTTAGAAAATCATTTAAAATCGTCTGAATATAGGTCTTACGAAAATGGTGAAATTTGAGTGAATATAAGTCTTGGTCGGATGAAATTTGAAGTTAATATAAGTCTTCAGAAAATCTGGTGAAAATTGAATTGAACATAAATCTTAAGATAATCTGGTGAAATTTGAAGTGAATATGTCTTTAGAAAATCTAATGAAATTTGAAGTGAATATAAGTCTTCAAAAAATCTTATGAAAATTGATGTGAACAAACATCTTAAGATAATCTAATGAAATTTGAAGTGAATATAACTATTCAGAAAATTCGAAGAAATTTGAAGGAAATATAAATCTTAAAAAAATCTGATAAATTTGAAGTGAATATAAGTCTTCAGAAAATATGGTGAAACATGAAGTGAATATAAGTTTCAGAAAATTAGATGAAATTTGAAGCAAATATAAGTCTTTAGAAAATCTGGTTAAAATTGATACGAATATAAGTCTTCATAAAATCTGGTGAAATTTGAAGTGAAAATAAGTCTTCAAAAAATCTAATGAAATTTAAAATGAATATAAGTCTTAAGAAATTCTGGTGAAAATTGAAATGAATATAACTATTCGGAAAATTCGATGAAATTTGAAGGAAATATAAATCTTAAAAAAATCTGATGAAATTTGAAGTGAATATAAGTCTTTAGAAAATCTAGTGAAACTTGAAGTAAATATAAGTCTTCAGAAAATCTAGTGACAATTGATGTGAACATAAATCTTAAGATAATCTGGTGAAACTTGAAGTGAATAAGTCTTCCGAAAATCTGATGAAGTTTGAAGTGAATATAAGTCTTACAAAAATATTTTGAAAATTGACGTGAACATACATCTTAAGATAATCTGATGAAATTTGAAGTGAATATAACTATTCAGAAAATCCGATGAAATTTGAAGGAAATATAAATCTGTAAAAAATCTAATGAAATTTGAAGTAAATTTAAGTCTTCAGAAAATCTGGTGAAACATGAAGTGAATATATGTCTTCAGAAAATCTGGTGAAAATTGAGGTGAACATAAATCTTAAGATAATCTGATATATTTGAAGTGAATATAACTCTTCAAAAAATTTGATGAAATTTGAAGTTAATCTAAGTGTTCAAAAAATAAGATTAAATTTGTAGTGAATATAAGTATTCAGAAAATGTATTGAAAATTGAAGTGAACATAAATCTGAAGATAATCTGGTGAAATTTGAAGTGAATAAGTCTTTAGAAAATCTAATGAAATTTGAAGTGAATATAAGTCTTTAAAACATATTATGAAAATTGATGTGAACATACATCTTAAGATAATCTGATGAATTTTGAAGTGAATATAACTATTCAAGAAATCCGATGAAATTTGAAGGAAACATAAATTTTTAAAAAATGTGATGAAATTTGAAGTGAATATAAGTCTTCAGAAAATTTGGTGAAACTTGAAGTGAATATAAGTCTTCAGAAAATCTGATGAAAATTGAAGTGAACATAAATCTTAAGATAATCTGGTGAATTTTAAGGTGAATAATTCTTCACAAAATCTGATGAAGTTTGAAGTGAATATAAGTCTACAAAACATCTTATGAAAATAGAAGTGAACATACATCTTTAGATAATCTGATGAAATTTGAAGTAAATATATCTCTTTAAAAAATCCGATGAAATTTGAAGGAAATATAAATCTTCAAAGAATCTGATGAAATTTGAAGTGATATAAGTCCTCAGAAAATCTGGTGAAACTTGAAGTGAATATAAGTCTTCAGAAAATCAGGTGAAATTTGAAGCGAATAAGTCTTTAGAAAATCTAATGAAAT
Organism: Vicia sativa; assembly: GCA_021764765.1. Classification (NCBI taxonomy): domain Eukaryota; kingdom Viridiplantae; phylum Streptophyta; class Magnoliopsida; order Fabales; family Fabaceae; genus Vicia; species Vicia sativa. Next base: position 106,905,486 of record CM038797.1, on the reverse strand, counting down.
TTGAAGTGAATATAACTCTTCAAAAAATCTTAAGAAAATTGATGTGAATATACATCTTAAGATAATCTGATGAAACTTGAAGTGAAAATAACTATTCAGAAAATCCGATGAAATTTGATGGAAATATAAATCTTTAAAAAATCTGATGAAATTTGAAGTGAATATAAGTCTTGAGAAAATCTGATGAAACATGAAGTGAATATAGGTTTCAGAAAATTAGAAGAAATTTGAAGCGAATATAAGTCTTTAGAAAACCTGGTTAAAATTGATACGAATATAAGTCTTCAGAAAATCTGGTAAATTTGAAGTGAATATAAGTCTTCAGAAAATCTGATGAAATTTTAAGTGAATATAAGTCTTCAGAAAATCTGGTGAAAATTGAAGTGAACATAAATCTTAAGATAATCCTATATATTTGAAGTGAATATAACTCTTCAGAAAAATTGAGGAAATTTGAAGTGAATCTAAGTCTTCAGAAAATAAGATGAAATTTGTAGTGAATATAAGTTTTCAGAAAATATGGTCAAAATTGAGGTGAACATAAATCTTAAGATAATCTGGTGAAATTTGAGGTGAATAAGTCTTTAGAAAATCTAATGAAACTTGAAGTGAATATAAATCTTTAAAAAATATTACGAAAATTGATTTGAACATACATCTTAAGATAATCTGATGAAATTTGAGGTGAATATAACTATTCAAGAGTTCCGATGAAATTTGAAGGAAATATAAATCTTAAAAAAATCTGATGAAATTTGAAGTGAATATAAGTCTTCAGAAAATTTGGTGAAACTTGAAGTGAATATAAGTCTTCAGAAAATCAGGTGAAATTTGAAGTGAATAAGTCTTTAGAAAATCTAATGAAATTTGAAGTGAATATAACTCTTCAAAAAATCTTATGAAAATTGATGTGAATATACATCTTAAGATAATCTGATGAAACTTGAAGTGAATATAACTATTCAGAAAATCCGATGAAATTTGAAGGAAATATAAATCTTTAAAAAATCTGATGAAATTTGAAGTGAATATAAGTCTTCAGAAAATTCGGTGAAACTTGAAGTGAATATAAGTCTTCAGAAAATCTGATGAAAATTGAAGTGAACATAAATCTTAAGATAATCTGGTGAATTTTAAAGTGAATAATTCTTCAGAAAATCTGATGAAGTTTGAAGTGAATATAAGTCTTCAAAACATCTTATGAAAATAGAAGTGAACATACATCTTTAGATAATCTGATGAAATTTGAAGTAAATATATCTCTTTAAAAAATCCGATGAAATTTGAAGGAAATATAAATCTTCAAAGAATCTGATGAAATTTGAAGTGATATAAGTCGTCAGAAAATCTGTTGAAACTTGAAGTGAATATAAGTCTTCAGAAAATCAGGTGAAATTTGAAGTGAATAAGTCTTTAGAAAATCTAATGAAATTTGAAGTGAATATAACTCTTCAAAAAATCTTAAGAAAATTGATGTGAATATACATCTTAAGATAATCGATGAAACTTGAGTGAAAATAACTATTAAAAGGTGAAATTTGAAGAAATATAAATCTTTAAAAAATCTGATGAAATTTGAAGTGAATATAAGTCTTCGGAAAATCTGATGAAACATGAAGTGAATATAGGTTTCAGAAAATTAGAAGAAATTTGAAGCGAATATAAGTCTTTAGAAAATCTGGTTAAAATTGATACGAATATAAGTCTTGAGGAAAAATCCAGTGAATTGAGTGAATATAAGTCTTGAAAATCGTGAAATTTGAAGTGAATATAAGTCTTCAGAAAATCAGGTGAAAATTGAAGTGAACATAAGTCTTAAGATAATCCTATATATTTGAAGTGAATATAACTCTTCAGAAAAATTGAGGAAATTTGAAGTGAATCTAAGTCTTCAGAAAATAAGATGAAATTTGTAGTGAATATAAGTTTTCAGAAAATATGGTCAAAATTGAGGTGAACATAAATCTTAAGATAATCTGGTGAAAGTTGAGGTGAATAAGTCTTTAGAAAATCTAATGAAACTTGAAGTGAATATAAATCTTTAAAAAATATTACGAAAATTGATTTGAACATACATCTTAAGATAATCTGATGAAATTTGAGGTGAATATAACTATTCAAGAGTTCCGATGAAATTTGAAGGAAATATAAATCTTAAAAAAATCTGATGAAATTTGAAGTGAATATAAGTCTTTAGAAAATCTAGTGAAACTTGAAGTAAATATAAGTCTTCAGAAAATCTAGTGACAATTGATGTGAACATAAATCTTAAGATAATCTGGTGAAACTTGAAGTGAATAAGTCTTCAGAAAATCTGATGAAGTTTGAAGTGAGTATAAGTCTTCAAAAAATCTTATGAAAAATTAAGTGAACATACATCTTTAGATAATCTGATGAAATTTGAACTGAATGTAACTCTTTAAATAATCCGATGAAATTTGAAGGAAATATAAATTTTAAAAAAATCTAATGAAATTTGAAGTGATATAAGTCTTCAGAAAATCTGGTGAAACTTGAAGTGAATATATGTGTAACGCCCGTTTTTAATTAATATTAAAATATATTAATATTTTCGAATTTACCGATCGATGTTTATTTTGCGACGAGAATAATTATATTAATTAATATATCTCTTAATTTATCTGGCGACGTTCCGTTCGGTCCGGTAAAATATTATTCGGATCCGATATTTAATTCCTTGGAATTATTTTAATTGATTGAATAAATAATATTAGTAGATATTATTAGTGTGTTAAATTATAAGAATTGGTTAGGGGTGTGAGGAGTAATTGTTGAGAATTGGGTTTTTCACCCTTGGCTTACTAGTAAGGAAAATACCATTATAAAAACCATTTCTCCTCATTTTCCTTCCATTCAATTACACAAAAACCAAACATGAGAACTTGGATGCTAGTAAGAAAATAAGTTATAAAAACCATTTTCCTTTCCTCTTCCTTCCATTGTGAACACAAAACAAAAATAGAAACTTGAGAGGAAAAAGTGAGGGTTTTGAGAAGAAGATGAAGAGGAGCAAGAGAGGAGCTTGAAGTTGGGCTTGTAGAATCATCAAGATCAATCAAAGCTTCCTTGGTAAGGGGTTTGATTTCTCCATCCATATAGTTAGGGTTTTGATGATTATATTTTGGATTTGGGGGAAAATTAATAGTTGGGTTATAGGGTTTGATTGATTGTTGAAATGTTTAGAAGAATTGATTTTGGAGTAGAAATTATGAGTGCTATTTTAGTGTTGTAGTGTTGGATTTATAGAAAGAAATAGAAATGGGAATAGAAATAGTTAGGAAAGAAAAACTACCTGCAAATAAGAAAAACAAAAAAACAAAAAAAAATGGAAAACTGTGAAACAAAAACGCAGGGTGTTAATAAAATAAAAAATAAAAAAAAACAAATGGAAGAAAAGGGGGGAGGCGCATTGTGGGACGGCCACCCCATGTTTATATACATATGTGGGACGTACTTCCCTTTTTGAAGAGAATGAAATGGAAAAATTGGCTTTTGTTGTTTTGCTGTAACATACATTTTTCTGTTTTCTGTGAAATGAGATTTTACCTGCATAATTATGGTAAATGGCTACTGGTTTTTGTTAATTATGCAAATTCCACCTAGTAATAATTGGTAACCATAAAATATAATTAGGGGATAAGATAGCCGATTAAATTTAGAACCCGATTACGTTCCGATTTTCCGATTTGATAAATTCGTGACGAACAAGTTGCTCCAATTCAACGAAAATTACGTGATAGCTAAGTTTGACGTGTAGAACGTAGTGGTGAAGTTAGTTTTTGAAATTGTGAGTTCTTAACGACCGAAATAGGCTAAAAATCTGGTAAATTGACCGGATAGTGTTTTAGTCATTTTAAGGCATATATGAACTATCCGATTTTGATGTTGATGTTTATAAATTATCGGGTAAATATGAATGGCTTTCATGACGATTTATTGATGTTTTAATATTTTTCCGTTTTGAAATTGATTGGATTAATTGCGATGATGTTTGCGACGGTGTATATAATTATGAATACTTGTTGTTTATGCGATGCGATGACATGTTTATGTGATGTGAATAAATATGGCGAAGTAGACTTTATGTCAATTGTGATGAGCGATGATGATATGTTGTTGTGTGGTCTTTTTTTATCGAGTCACATACATTTCATAAGCGAAGAGGGCTTTTGTACCAAGCGATGATGGCTTTTATGTCGAGCGAAGATCGGCTTTATGCCAAGTGTCCGTAATTACGGACAAAGCGATGGGTAGCACATGCATAACATAGTTGTGTCTAATGGAGTTGGTTGTGTTTATGTTTGAGTTGTTTGGCGTTGGGTTTTGTTGATTGATGGATGATATTGAATTGCGATGATATATGATATGATGATGTTTATGATGATGTTTGCGATGATGTTGTGATGATGGGCTTTATGCCAAAAGCGAAGATGGGCTTTATGCCAAAAGCGAAGATGGGCTTTAGCCAATTTGTGATGATTTGTTGTGTTGCTTATATTACTAGCATTATTTAATGTTGTTGGTTGATGTTGTTGTTTAAGACTGCCGTGTTAATTAGTGATGTATTAGCTCGTGGCAATTTCATGGTGATGGAAGTTTATGTTTGTTGTGACGTTTATGTCGGTGAGGTTATAGTGATAAAGTGTAGATTATACACAATAGGATGAATAGTAAAGTAAGTGAGTTTTGATTTTGTGTTGGAATTACACTTATTAATCTATACCCCTTTATAATTCCGACACTATATATATATATATATATATATAAATATATATATATATATCTTATCATGCCTTAATTATATGTTTTGGAGTATCTCACCCTTTACTTGTTTCGCCGTTAACTATATACTTGTAACGTGCAGGTTTGGAAGACGGTGTCTATAGTTACTGTTAGTCGAGTCGGTGTCGCTCTGATACGTAGCACTCGGGGGGAAATATTTATGTCGTGTTGTTGTTGTTGTTTTATTATTATTCCTTTTGTGAATAAGAACCATAATTCATAAAACCATGATTTTGATGAGGAAGTTTAATAAAGGAGATGTTTTGATTTCTATGAATCAATTTATGTTTTCCCGTGATGCTATGTATCCGAAATTTATACTTTAAAGTAAACTGTTTTAAAGTGAGTCGTTTTGATGGTGTAACGCCTCAGTATTTAATTTGTGAAATTTTAAAATTACTCTGATTTTTGCATATTAAACTCTGGGTAGAATTGGGGTGTTACATTAGTGGTATCAGAGCAGGTCAGTCTGTCGACCAAGTTATTAGTGTGTTTAATCCTGTTGTATGCGACATGTGTGTGAAACACTGTCGGTACTTGTTTGTTTCAAATTGTTTGTCTGCAGAGATGAGTTTGAAATAAGTGGGGGAGAAGTTTTACTTCTTGGTGGCGCTTGTGGCTTATGATGGAGGCTCAAGCAGTGTTACGCTTCGGTAACTTGAAGTGTAAGTTTGAAGACGCTGTTGTAGTTTGGTAAAGATGGTTTATGTCACCATTATGATTGTCGACTGTCTATTGACAAATTGAGGAACTGATCATCCTTAATCTCTTGTTGATAGTAGTCGGGAATTGTGTTGGTAGGGATAGACTTGTCTTTCCAGCTTAATAGTGTGTGAAGCAGATGTGTTGGCACAAGGTAGTGCATGGTTACTTGAGTTGTGAGCGAATTTGGATTTTCGAGAGAAGCAATATTTTGGCAAGCGAGCTTCTTGTTGTGATTCTTCCGAAGCTTATTGTGTAGATGTAAGTGAATCACCGCAGTAGTGCGAAGTGAAGTTTTGATGGATTTAGTTTCTCGGACCTAGTTGTGATTCGATGTATCCTTTAGAGATGTTTATTTCTGAGTAAGAGTTGAAGAGTCAACTTGAGGATTGGTTGAGCAGAGTTGTTTTATTCGAGCGGGTCACCGTGGAGTGTTACCGTTTTGATGTTCGAGAAGAGAAAAGTTTTCCCGATTTGGTGTGTTGTTTGCAATCAAGGAACGAAGTGGATGTTAAGGACAAGTATCTACTTCCGAGGATTGATATGTGGATGAGCCTGTTATTTAGAGTTTTGTGTTTAGTGGGATCGATGTGAAGTCTGGCTGTCTATGGGTTAGTGTGAGAACTGAAGACGTTTAGACTATGTTTTCAAGATAGTGTATGGTCATGGCAAGTGTTTGTTGATGTCATTAGTGTGACTGATGCGTCAGGTATGATTTTGGAATGTTCAGACCGTACTCTCATGAGTAGCTGTAAGAATTAGTTCGTGTTCATGGATATTACTTGGTTCACATCAAGTTAAGAAATTGTGGCAAGCATCCGAGTGTTGTGTTATCAATAGTAAAGTTAGACCAGTGCATCTCGAGTATTCTAAGGATAGAATTTTGAACTGTAGGGCGTGAGTGCCTTAAGTAAGCGACTTAGACGGTGATATTCTGGACAGTTCCGTGGAGTTTTATTTGGTATCATGTAAAAGACCTCGAGAAGTATTTCAGAGTTTAGAAGTTCTTTTGTTTTGGATGGTTAGCTTTGTGAGTGTGGTGGAAGATCTTTTTACAAGTTGGTATTAATCGTGAGTATTTTGACTCGAGATGGTTGAGTCGCTATTTGGACTTCGCGATGGTAAGCAAATTTGTTTGAGCCAGTGGAAAGTTTGGCGAATGCTTTGATTTCGATTATGTTTAGTACTGAAGAACCTTGTGCAGCGTATTGTGATGTTCCATTTTGGACTTAAGATGTATTTTGACATAGAGTTGGAAAAGTGTATTACTACCTTGGAACGATTTGAATTTCATAAGGAAAAATTGTCGGACTTGTGAGTTAGAGGTTGATGTTGTTGTGATCATTTGGAATTTTAGAGGTGCAGATGTTAACATCGAGGAGATTGGAATTGTTGAAGACAATTCAAGTTTGAGTGCAATCTATAAAGAGACTTCGTCTGGTGTTGAGTTTAGTATGTTAATATCGCGGTTAACCCAAGATTATCTGATTTGGGAATTGTTATTTTGAAGAATGTTGCATGTTTGTTTTTGGGACACTTGTTGAGATTAAGCTCCGAAGGTTGTTAAGGATTTATTCACTACTAACTTATGGATTTCTTTGAATACTAATAGTCGTGGTGGATTATTGGTTTGTAACTAAGATAAGTCTTGATGGTAAGGAATTTTGTGATGGGTTGGTAACCACAGATACTTTAAGATGATTGATGTGTTATAAAGGAAAGTATTCTATTTGAGACTAAAGTTGGTCGCAACGGTGTTCTTGTTGGGTTCCATAGAAATTGATGTTATGGTTCTAAGTCCGACCTGAGTTGTAGGTCAGGAGTATGAGACGACGTTGATGAGTAGAGTTCTTGAGAGAGTGTTGTGATTGAGTTACCACTTGGGACGATGGAAAGTTATGAAAGGTGTTTCGAGTAAGAAACTGTGTATAGATCGTTGCGACGATGCGAGGATGGTGATTACTTTTTACATAATTTGGGAATTGTTATAAGAGGAGACTTCGTTGAAGTCCAGTATATACGTCGAAGTTTCACAAGTGGATATTTGGACAATATTTGAAAAGGTCAACTATGTCATGTATTTAGAGGACCACTGGACGTTGATCAATCGAGAATGAAATAGTGATTCTTCGAGTTGATGAAGCTGATGTTGCGAGGTGTCTTGATGGGTGTACGCTTTGAACGTATCCATTCGGAGTAATTGTGAAGTTGAGGATTAACCAAGTTGTTTTATGGTTGGCATCTTCTGCATTAAAGTGACGCATCATGGTTTGGGTATCGAGCATTGAGTTATAGCGAGTAAGAGAGATTGTTGGATTCGGGCTAGTGAGTTATAGTCGTAAGTCGCCTGTATATGCCCTAAGATGAGTGGTGTATCGCAGTTCTGTTACGTTTGTGTAACTTGTTATTGATAAAGGGTTGTGCGTTGGTAATCTACAAGGATGATGTGACCTTGTGATTTTCTGGAATGAGAGCGATGACTGCAAGTGTAATTTTTGAGTTGTGCTTATGCGTGTATGAAGGCATCTTTTCATGTTTGTGTAGCACGCGTGGTTTACCCTATTTTGACTGTTTCAGATTTGGTTTGTATAACCATTTTTTTGTTTTCGTTTTAGCGATGGTGACGGTGTTGTGTCGTGGAACTTTATGTTCATATCTTTAGTGACTCGTTTCTGAGGCGTCGGTTCGAGTGTGTGACTAATTCTATGGTTAAGACATTAGGATAGTATCGATCTTGTTAGTTGGTTGTCGAGTGCATTGTATGGGCATTGCATCTCAGCACGGTTGTTCTTGTCTAGACGTTGTGGTTGGGGAGATACCCTTGGGTTTGGTGTATTTAGTATGTTGTTTAATTGATGCGAGAATTTGGTGGACGAATGCTTAGGCATGTTCCGTTTTGTTTGTTTTGGTCGAAATTTCGAGGACGAAAAGTTTATAAGTGGGGAGAGTTGTAACGCCCGTTTTTAATTAATATTAAAATATATTAATATTTTCGAATTTACCGATCGATGTTTATTTTGCGACGAGAATAATTATATTAATTAATATATCTATTAATTTATCTGGCGACGTTCCGTTCGGTCCGGTAAAATATTATTCGGATCCGATATTTAATTCCCTGGAATTATTTTAATTGATTGAATAAATAATATTAGTAGATATTATTAGTGTGTTAAATTATAAGAATTGGTTAGGGGTGTGAGGAGTAATTGTTGAGAATTGGGTTTTTCACCCTTGGCTTACTAGTAAGGAAAATACCATTATAAAAACCATTTCTCCTCATTTTCCTTCCATTCAATTACACAAAAACCAAACATGAGAACTTGGATGCTAGTAAGAAAATAAGTTATAAAAACCATTTTCCTTTCATCTTCCTTCCATTGTGAACACAAAACAAAAATAGAAACTTGAGAAGAAAAGGTGAGGGTTTTGAGAAGAAGATGAAGAGGAGAAAGAGAGGAGCTTGAAGTTGGGCTTGTAGAATCATCAAGATCAATCAAAGCTTCCTTGGTAAGGGTTTGATTTCTCCATCCATATAGTTAGGGTTTTGATGATTATATTTTGGATTTGGGGGAAAAATTAATAGTTGGGTTATAGGGTTTGATTGATTGTTGAAATGTTTAGAAGAATTGATTTTGGAGTAGAAATTATGAGTGCTATTTTAGTGTTGTAGTGTTGGATTTATAGAAAGAAATAGAAATGGGAATAGAAATAGTAAGGAAAGAAAAACTACCTGCAAATAAGAAAAACAAAAAAACAAAAAAAATGGAAAACTGTGAAACAAAAACGCAGGGTGTTAATAAAATAAAAAATAAAAAACAAATGGAAGAAAAGGGGGGGGGAGGCGCATTGTGGGACGGCCACCCCATGTTTATCATATATGGACGTCGTCCCTTTTGAAGAGAAGGAAATGGAAAAATTGGCTTTTGTTGTTTTAACATACATTTTCTATTTTACGTGAAATGAGATTTTGCATATTATGGTAAATAGCTCTGGTTTTGTTAATTATGCAAATTCCACCTAGTAATAATTGGTAACCATAAAATATAATTAGGGGATAAGATAGCCGATTAAATTTAGAACCCGATTATGTTCCGATTTTCCAATTTCGGTAAATTCGGCGACGGAGCAAGTTGCTCAATTCAACAAAATTGACGCTAGCTATGTTTGACGTGTAGAACGTAGTGGTGAAGTTAGTTTTAAAATTGTGATTTCTTACGGACGACCGAAATAGGCTAAAATACTAAATTGACCCGGATAGTGTTTTAGTCATTTTAAGGCATATATGAACTATCCGATTTTGATGTTGATGTTTATAAATTATGCCGATAAATATGAATGGCTTTGACGATTTATTGATGTTTTAATATTTTTCCGTTTTGAAATTGTGGATTAATTGCGATGATGTTTCTGACGGTGTATATAATTATGAATACTTGTTGTTTATGCGATGCGATGACATGTTTATGTGATGTGAATAAATATGGCGAAGTAGACTTTATGTCAATTGTGATGAGCGATGATGATATGTTGTTGTGTGGTCTTTTTTTATCGAGTCACATACATTTCATAAGCGAAGAGGGCTTTTGTACCAAGCGATGATGGCTTTTATGTCGAGCGAAGATCGGCTTTATGCCAAGTGTCCGTAATTACGGACAAAGCGATGGGTAGCACATGCATAACATAGTTGTGTCTAATGGAGTTGGTTGTGTTTATGTTTGAGTTGTTTGGCGTTGGGTTTTGTTGATTGATGGATGATATTGAATTGCGATGATATATGATATGATGATGTTTATGATGATGTTTGCGATGATGTTGTGATGATGGGCTTTATGCCAAAAGCAAAGATGGGCTTTATGCCAAAAGCGAAGATGGACTTTAGCCAATTTGTGATGATTTGTTGTGTTGCTTATATTACTAGCATTATTTAATGTTGTTGGTTGATGTTGTTGTTTAAGACTGCCGTGTTAATTAGTGATGTATTAGCTCGTGGCAATTTCGTGGTGATGGAAGTTTATGTTTGTTGTGACGTTTATGCCGGTGAGGTTATAGTGATAAAGTGTAGATTATACACAATAGGATGAATAGTAAAGTAAGTGAGTTTTGATTTTGTGTTGGAATTACACTTATTAATCTATACCCCTTTATAATTCCGACACTATATATATATATATATATATATATATATATATATATCTTATCATGCCTTAATTATATGTTTTGGAGTATCTCACCCTTTACTTGTTTCGCCGTTAACTATATATTTGTAACATGCAGGTTTGGAAGACGGTGTCTATAGTTACTGTTAGTCGAGTCGGTGTCGCTCTGATACGTAGCACTCGGGGGGAAATATTTATGTCGTGTTGTTGTTGTTGTTTTATTATTATTCCTTTTGTGTATAAGAACCATAATTCATAAAACCATGATTTTGATGAGGAAGTTTAATAAAGGAGATGTTTTGATTTCTATGAATCAATTTATGTTTTCCCGTGATGCTATGTATCCGAAATTTATACTTTAAAGTAAACCATTTTAAAGTGAGTCGTTTGATGGTGTAAGCATCGATTTAATTTGTGAAATTTTAAAATTACTCTGATTTTTGCATATTAAACTCTGGGTAGAATTGGGGTGTTACATTAGTGGTATCAGAGCAGGTCAGTCTGTCGACCAAGTTATTAGTGTGTTTAATCCTTTGTATGCGACATGTGTGTGAAACTTGTCGGTGCTGTTTGTTTCAAATTGTTTGTCCAGAGATGAGTTTGAAATAAGTGGGAGAAGTTTTACTTCTTGGTGGCGCTGGCTTATGATGGAGCTCAGCGGTGTTACGCTTGTAACAGGTGTAAGTTTGAAGATTTGTTGTAGTTTGGTAAAGATGGTTTATGTCACCATTATGATTGTCGGTCTATTGACAAATTGAGGAACGATCATCCTTAATCTCTTGTTGATAGTAGTCGGGAATTGTGTTGGTAGGGATAGACTTCTTTCGACAATAGTGTCTGACAGATGTGTTGCCAAGGTAGTGCATGGTTACTTGAGTTGTGAGCGAATTTGGATTTTGGAGAGAAGCAATATTTTGGCGAGCTTCTTGTTGTGATTCTTCGAAGCTTATTGTGTAGATGTAAGTGAATCACCGCGGTAGTCAGATGAAGTTTTGATGGATTTAGTTTAGGACCTAGTTGTGATTCGATGTATCCTTTAGAGATGTTTATTTACGAGTAAGAGTTGAAGAGTCAACTTGAGGATTGGTTGAGCAGAGTTGTTTTATTCGAGCGGGTCACCGTGGAGTGTTACCGTTTTGATGTTCGAGAAGAGAAAAGGTTGCCCGATTTGGTGTGTTGTTTGCAGTCAAGGAACGAAGTGGATGTTAAGGACAAGTATCTACTTCCGAGGATTGATATGTGGATGAGCTTGTTATTTAGAGTTTTGTGTTTAGTGGGATCGATGTGAAGTCTGGCTGTCTATGGGTTAGTGTGAGAACTGAAGACGTTTAGACTATGTTTTCAAGATAGTGTATGGTCATGGCAAGTGTTTGTTGATGTCATTAGTGTGACTGATGCGTCAGGTATGATTTTGGAATGTTCAGACAGTACTCTCATGAGTAGCTGTAAGAATTAGTTCGTGTTCATGGATATTACTTGGTTCACATCAAGTTAAGAAATTGTGGCAAGCATCCGAGTGTTGTGTTATCAATAGTAAAGTTAGACCAGTGCATGTCAAGTATTCTAAGGATAGAATTTTGAATGGGGTGAGTGCCTTAAGTAGCGACTTAGACGGTGATATTACGGGTTCAGGAGTTTTATTTGGTATCATGTAAAGACCTCGAAAGTATTTGAGTTTAGAAGTTCTTTTGTTTTGGATGGTTAGCTTTGTGAGTGTGGTGGAAGATCTTTTTACAAGTTGGTATTAATCGTGAGTATTTTGACTCGAGATGGTTGAGTCGCTATTTGGACTTCGCGATGGTAAGCAAATTTGTTTGAGCCAGTGGAAAGTTTGGCGAATGCTTTGATTTCGATTATGTTTAGTACTGAAGAACCTTGTGCAGCGTATTGTGATGTTCCATTTTGGACTTAAGATGTATTTTGACATAGAGTTGGAAAAGTGTATTACTACCTTGGAACGATTTGAATTTCATAAGGAAAAATTGTCGGACTTGTGAGTTAGAGGTTGATGCTGTTGTGATCATTTGGAATTTTAGAGGTGCAGATGTTAACAACGAGGAGATTGGAATTGTTGAAGACAATTCAAGTTTGAGTGCAATCTATAAAGAGACTTCGTCTGGTGTTGAGTTTAGTATGTTAATATCGCGGTTAACCCAAGATTATCTGATTTGGGAATTGTTATTTTGAAGAATGTTGCATGTTTGTTTTTGGGACACTTGTTGAGATTAAGCTCCGAAGGTTGTTAAGGATTTATTCACTACTAACTTATGGATTTCGTTGAATACTAATAGTCGTGGTGGATTATTGGTTTGTAACTAAGATAAGTCTTGATGGTAAGGAATTTTGTGATGGGTTGGTAACCACAGATACTTTAAGATGATTGATGTGTTATAAAGGAAAGTATTCTATTTGAGACTAAAGTTGGTCGCAACGGTGTTCTTGTTGGGTTCCATAGAAATTGATGTTATGGTTCTAAGTCCGACCTGAGTTGTAGGTCAGGAGTATGAGACGACGTTGATGAGTAGAGTTCTTGAGAGAGTGTTGTGATTGAGTTACCACTTGGGACGATGGAAAGTTATGAAAGGTGTTTCGAGTAAGAAACTGTGTATAGATCGTTGCGACGATGCGAGGATGGTGATTACTTTTTACATAATTTGGGAATTGTTATAAGAGGAGACTTCGTTGAAGTCCAGTATATACGTCGAAGTTTCACAAGTGGATATTTGGACAATATTTGAAAAGGTCAACTATGTCATGTATTTAGAGGACCACTGGACGTTGATCAATCGAGAATGAAATAGTGATTCTTCGAGTTGATGAAGCTGATGTTGCGAGGTGTCTTGATGGGTGTACGCTTTGAACGTATCCATTCGGAGTAATTGTGAAGTTGAGGATTAACCAAGTTGTTTTATGGTTGGCATCTTCTGCATTAAAGTGACGCATCATGGTTTGGGTATCGAGCATTGAGTTGTAGCGAGTAAGAGAGATTGTTGGATTCGGGCTAGTGAGTTATAGTCGTAAGTCGCCTGTATATGCCCTAAGATGAGTGGTGTATCGCAGTTCTGTTACGTTTGTGTAACTTGTTATTGATAAAGGGTTGTGCGTTGGTAATCTACAAGGATGATGTGACCTTGTGATTTTCTGGAATGAGAGCGATGACTGCAAGTGTAATTTTTGAGTTGTGCTTATGCGTGTATGAAGGCATCTTTTCATGTTTGTGTAGCACGCGTGGTTTACCCTATTTTGACTGTTTCAGATTTGGTTTGTATAACCATTTTTTTGTTTTCGTTTTAGCGATGGTGACGGTGTTGTGTCGTGGAACTTTATGTTCATATCTTTAGTGACTCGTTTCTGAGGCGTCGGTTCGAGTGTGTGACTAATTCTATGGTTAAGACATTAGGATAGTATCGATCTTGTTAGTTGGTTGTCGAGTGCATTGTATGGGCATTGCATCTCAGCACGGTTGTTCTTGTCTAGACGTTGTGGTTGGGGAGATACCCTTGGGTTTGGTGTATTTAGTATGTTGTTTCATTGATGCGAGAATTTGGTGGACGAATGCTTAGGCATGTTCCGTTTTGTTTGTTTTGGTCGAAATTTCGAGGACGAAAAGTTTATAAGTGGGGAGAGTTGTAACGCCCGTTTTTAATTAATATTAAAATATATTAATATTTTCGAATTTACCGATCGATGTTTATTTTGCGACGAGAATAATTATATTAATTAATATATCTATTAATTTATCTGGCGACGTTCCGTTCGGTCCGGTAAAATATTATTCGGATCCGATATTTAATTCCTTGGAATTATTTTAATTGATTGAATAAATAATATTAGTAGATATTATTAGTGTGTTAAATTATAAGAATTGGTTAGGGGTGTGAGGAGTAATTGTTGAGAATTGGGTTTTTCACCCTTGGCTTACTAGTAAGGAAAATACCATTATAAAAACCATTTCTCCTCATTTTCCTTCCATTCAATTACACCAAAACCAAACATGAGAACTTGGATGCTAGTAAGAAAATAAGTTATAAAAACCATTTTCCTTTCATCTTCCTTCCATTGTGAACACAAAACAAAAATAGAAACTTGAGAAGAAAAGGTGAGGGTTTTGAGAAGAAGATGAAGAGGAGAAAGAGAGGAGCTTGAAGTTGGGCTTGTAGAATCATCAAGATCAATCAAAGCTTCCTTGGTAAGGGTTTGATTTCTCCATCCATATAGTTAGGGTTTTGATGATTATATTTTGGATTTGGGGGAAAAATTAATAGTTGGGTTATAGGGTTTGATTGATTGATTGTTGAAATGTTTAGAAGAATTGATTTTGGAGTAGAAATTATGAGTGCTATTTTAGTGTTGTAGTGTTGGATTTATAGAAAGAAATAGAAATGGGAATAGAAATAGTAAGGAAAGAAAAACTACCTGCAAATAAGAAAAACAAAAAAACAAAAAAAATGGAAAACTGTGAAACAAAAACGCAGGGTGTTAATAAAATAAAAAATAAAATACAAATGGAAGAAAATGGGGGCGCATTGTGGGACGGCCACCCCATGTTTATATACATATATGGGACGTACGTCCCTTTTTGAAGAGAAGGAAATGGAAAAATTGGCTTTTGTTGTTTTGCTGTAACATACATTTTTCTATTTTCTGTGAAATGAGATTTTACCTGCATAATTATGGTAAATGGCTACTGGTTTTTGTTAATTATGCAAATTCCACCTAGTAATAATTGGTAACCATAAAATATAATTAGGGGATAAGATAGCCGATTAAATTTAGAACCGATTATGTTAGATTTTCGATTTGATGAATTCGGCGAACAAGTTGCTCAATTCAACAATTACGTGCTAGCTATGTTTGGCGTGTAGGCGTAGTGGTGAAGTTAGTTTTGAAATTGTGATTTCTTCTGAGCGACCGAAATAGGCTAAAATACGGTAAATTGACCGGATAGTGTTTTAGTCATTTTAAGGCATATATGAACTATCCGATTTTGATGTTGATGTTTATAAATTATGCGATAAATATGAATGGCTTTCATGACGATTTATTGATGTTTTAATATTTTTCCGTTTTGGAAATTGTGGATTAATTGTGATGATGTTTGCGCGGTGTATATAATTATGAATACTTGTTGTTTATGCGATGCGATGACATGTTTATGTGATGTGAATAAATATGGCGAAGTAGACTTTATGTCAATTGTGATGAGCGATGATGATATGTTGTTGTGTGATCTTTATTTATCGAGTCACATACATTTCATAAGCGAAGAGGGCTTTTGTGCCAATGTGCCAAGCGATGATGGCTTTTATGTCGAGCGAAGATCGGCTTTATGCCAAGTGTCCGTAATTACGGACAAAGCGATGGGTAGCACATGCATAACATAGTTGTGTCTAATGGAGTTGGTTGTGTTTATGTTTGAGTTGTTTGGCGTTGGGTTTTGTTGATTGATGGATGATATTGAATTGCGATGACATATGATATGATGATGTTTATGATGATGTTTGCGATGATGTTGTGATGATGGGCTTTATGTCAAAAGCGAAGATGGGCTTTATGCCAAAAGCGAAGATGGGCTTTAGCCAATTTGTGATGATTTGTTGTGTTGCTTATATTACTAGCATTATTTAATGTTGTTGGTTGATGTTGTTGTTTAAGACTGCCGTGTTAATTAGTGATGTATTAGCTCGTGGCAATTTCATGGTGATGGAAGTTTATGTTTGTTGTGACGTTTATGTCGGTGAGGTTATAGTGATAAAGTGTAGATTATACACAATAGGATGAATAGTAAAGTAAGTGAATTTTGATTTTGTGTTGGAATTACACTTATTAATCTATACCCCTTTATAATTCCGACACTATATATATATATATATATATATATATATATATATATATATATATATATATATATATATATATATATATCATGCCTTAATTATATGTTTTTAAATTTTTTTTAAAAAATAATATGTTATAGGCAATAGTATAAAAGTCAATAATTTATAACATGATAATAATATAAAAGATTATAAATTCAAATAAATTATAGAGAATTAATAATCTATAAATTATAATAACTTTAAAAATAGGAAGCCTAACTATTTCTAAATTATAGCAGAATTTAAATTCTATAGTATATATAAAAATGTATATACAAATTAAATATATAGCAGAATCAATTTATAAATTATATAATAATCTTTTATACAATGTTCTAAACTATATGAATATGAAAAATGATATGATGACAACAATTCATACACTTAAATTTAAAATACTATTCACAAAAGTCTTAAAAAAGTAATAAATAATCTAATCTAACGGGTCAGTCAAAACTGCCAATTTATTAGTTTAATGGTGACTCGGCCGATTCATACCAATTTTAATTGGATTAAATGCAATTTCAGTCTTATACCTTAACCTATTCGTCTAACTCACCGATTTTTGATCTAATCAGTCCGGACCGAGTTTTAAAACACTACTTAAATTCCTCTTTCTTGTAATTTTTCAATTGATTTTTTTTTCCATAATTCATTTTTTTTGTCATTAGTGATTTTTTTTCACCCAAATAATATTTTGAATCCGCCATTGTTGGAAAAGTTAATTAATCAGTGTTAAATTGTTTTTTTTAAATAAGGATTTAAAATGAATATGTTAAGCAGTTAAGGTACATAATCAAAAAGAATAATAAGTAAATGTATCAATCAATTTGATTTAAGCACTTAGACCATGTATAATGGTTTAAATTAAATACCCTATTTTTTCATTTATTATCCTTCACATTATTTTCTCCTCCTACCACTACTAGAAAAATCGGAATTTCCTGCGGATTTGAGTACAAAATCCGCAGGAAACACATTTCCTGCGGATTTTCCTGCGGTTTATGGTTCCCAGCTAATACTTTCGTGGGTAATAAATTCCGCAGGAAAATTCGCAGGAAAATGCCGCAGGAAAATCCGCAATAAAATCTGCAAGAAATGTTTATCTCAATTTTTTTAAAACCTTTTTAATTATATATTAAAATAATCATAATCTAAAATAAAAATTTAATTTTAAATGTTTTAATTTTAAAGAAGACAAATTCATATAACAACAACTTATAAACTAAAAAGTTTGTAACAAGTTCTTACATTCAAATTAGTAAAAATGAGCCTCTTTATGAACCTCTTTAACTATAGTATTAAACTATGTTTTATGAACCTCTTTAACTATAGTTTCTTGTTTCCATGTGTGAAGACCCTCGAGGAAAGCATTAACTGATGTAACTGCACATGTGAATATAACAAAACCAATCATGTTAGTTACTAAGTGACAAAATTTGAATTTAAAATAGAAACTTAATTTGTTAATTACCTATGAAGATAATAATTAGTAGAACAGTGATCATCCAATCTGCAAAAACTACACTTAAAACAACTCCTATTACTAATACCAAGAATTATTACAGATTGACTTAAAAGTACCAAATCATAATCAATCATTGGTATATCAAGTGCTGGATATCTTAGTTTTAGATTGAAGAATACTGTTGATATTGCAGCACCAGTAACATACCTTTAGAAATAGCAGTAACATTTGCAGCCGTCAAATAACTACTCTAGGCCATTAGAAAGTTTATGATTCTACCATAAACAATTTCACTCACCATGTAGACATGCAATGTATAATATTCTTTGATCACTGTAGGAATATCATTAAAAAAATGTTGTATAAATGATTGGAAGAAGAATTAAAAAATAAAATAAAAGTTTCAAACATTAAGTCACTTGGGTGAAACTGAGTAATAAAATATGACAGTATGCCTAATAGCTTAAAAAATTTGTAAGTCAGGCAAAGAGAAGCATCAATACATTCAAAACCAATCTATTATGACAGATGTGCTGATAGCTTAAAAAATAATCTCTACTGAACACTAATCTTTAACTCAACCAAGTATGCAAATAATTAGCTAGAACTACCATTTGCTTTCAAGTGTTTTCCTTCTTGTACTAAAAAGTGATGACGCGGCTTTGTTTTGCCTCTTGTACGAGCCTTGCGGCAAAGATTGGAAATATATGTTTGTGTCTGGATGTCATTCTTGTTTTGCCAGAATTTATATGTTATACATTCCAATGCTTTGACTGTCATTTTGCAGTTTCTACTGCTCTGTCTCCTGGGATTTATATCAGCCTATTGTTCCATGGAACCAACATCACATTGTCTTCTCAGAGGCTCCTCAACTACTTCCCAAGGTCTACTGAAGGGGAAAGACTCAGATTTCACAATTTCAACACAAGAAACACTCATGCATTGTAAACTGTCATTGCGACTTCTTTTTTAATTATTCTCTTCCACCCTTTTGTCTTTTGACAAAGTGCTCGAACTTTCATTTTGGTTGGCATCTAGAATTCTAGAAGAAAAAGAGAATCCTACTAAGCTACTCCTAAATCAGCCCTTACACAGTCTAAGCACTTACTGAAAACTAAATAATAGAGAGATTTGTTAGTAATATCAGCTGTAGTTAGTTTGTTATGCCAGCTAGCTGTCAAGGCTTCTCTATATAAGAGCCTTTGTATGCTTCCATTCACAATGATCAATACATGAGATTTACACATTTCTTCTATTCTCTACTCTTATGATATTCTATAATGGTATCTAGAGCTTTTATTTTTCCGGTCCAATGATCTTCATCCATGGCGTCTCCGTTTCACAACGACGGCGCGTTTCCCTCCTCTCATGCGAAGCTCTCACATCTCATCTCCGTCAAGCTTGATGATAAAAACTTCAAGCAATGGAAACAACAAATTGACGGTGTTGTTCGTGGCCACAAGCTTCAACGCTTCATCACTATTCCGGTGATTCCTCAGCGTTCTCCGGCGACTTCAGATCCGACTCTCAGTGAGGTTAACGATGCGTATCTTGATTGGGAGCAACAAGACGCTCTTATCTGCATGTGGCTTCTCTCCACGATTTCTGATTCTCTGCTTCCTAAGCTCGTCATTGTACTCACGTGGCAAGTGCGGGCGAGTACACGTTACTTCACGCAACTCACGACTAAGGCACGTCAACTTCGCTCGGAATTGCGTCGCCCTCCAAAGGTAATCTCACAATTGAATTGTTCATGGTGCGTGTCCATGAAATCAATGAATCGTTGATTTCAATTGGTGATCCCGTTCCTCTTCGTAACCTAATTGAGATCGTGCTTGATGCACTTCCTGAGGAGTATGATTCAATCGTTGCTGTGGTAAATGTAACACCCCAATATTACCCAAAGTTTTATATATAAAAATCAGAGTAATTTAAAATTTCATAAATTAAATACTGAGGTATCACACCTTCAAAACCAATTCACTTTAAACAGTTTGCTTTAAAGTATAAATCTCAGATACATAGCCTCGCAAATTATAATTTGATTCATAAAAATGCAACATTTCCTTTATTGAACTTCCTCATCAAAATCATGTTTTTATTATTTATGATTCTTATTTACAAAGGCAAACAACAAAAGAACAACAACAAGACAACATAATAATTCCCCCCGAGTGCTACGTATCAGAGCGACACCGACTCAACTAATAGCAGCTATAATCTCCGTCTTCATAACTGCGTTACCAATATAAAGGTATGGTGAAACAAGTAAAGGTGAGATACTCCAAAACATATAATTAAAGGCGTGATAAAAAAAAAATATATATATATATATATATATATATAGTTTCGGAATTATAAAGGGTATAGATTAATAAGTGTAATTCCAACACATAATCAAAACTCACTTACTTTACGTCATCCTAATGTGTATAATCTACACTATATCACCATAACCTGGCTGCGCGTCACAACAACACATAGCGTTCATCACCACAAAATATCTCAACAATCATCAACAACGACATCGACAATACCAAACAATGTTAATCACATAAGCAACATACATAATATCATCTCCAATTGGCTAAAGCCATCATCGCTTTTGGCATAAAGCCCATCGTCCTAAACATCATCACATCATATATCATCGCAATTCAATATCATTCATCAATCAACAAAAACTCAACGCCAAACGACTCAAACATAAACATAACCGACTCCATGAGACACGACTATGTTATGCATGTGGTACCCATCACTTTGTCCATAACTAGGGACACAAGGCATAAAGCCCATCTTCGCTCGGCATAAAAGCCATCATCGCTTGGCATAAAAGCCATCATCGCTTGGCATAAAAGCTCTCTTCGCTTATTGTTAGCTGAAGATTTTGATATCTATGATTCGGAATGGAATCATTGAGCTCGAAACGAAATGATATCATTGTTCGTTGGAATAAAGTGGATGTCATAGTTCGGGATGAAAAATTGGCTCTTGAATGGACTCTTGAAACTTGGAGCTTGAATGGAAATTATGATGATATATGTAAAGCAAGCTTCGAAATGGTAGTAAGGTTGTATCTGAGAAGTGAGTTCAAAGTCGAAGTGGTCAAGGCATTTGAAATTCAAAACGCGAGCGGGATAATTGGAAGTTAGAATGTATGTCTTTGGAGCGGTTTGAAGGCGCGTGGAAGCAAGAGGCGCAATGCTGCATGTTACGAGCGTGGCAAGATCTCATAAGCCGGACCGCTATGGTCGAAATAGTATAAATAAGTCTTAATGTTAGGATTTCGTGTGTCATATCTATTGTACAAAAATGGTAAACATTCAAAATACCACATGGCTAGGAAGCGAATGCTCGAATGATGTACGTATGATTGCACCAAAACTTTTATTGTTCAATAATGCATCTTTATCTTTCAGTTTATCTTTATCCTGCATCAATGTCTTTTAAATTCTTTACCTTCAAAGTCATTTAACTTTCCTTGCATTCAAGCGTTTTCTTCCATTTGAAATCCTTTACTTTTGAAACTTTTACATTAACGCTCTTATTTTCGAGCTTTTACATACTGTTTTACATTCTTGTCTTTTACATTTCATGCCTTTACTTTGAAAAGTCTTTTACATTTAAAAGTCATTTAAGCATTTCTGCACTTATATTTCTTCTGTAAATTGAATCTTTGTTTATTTACTCATTCAAGTCAATATTATGTTTCTTTATTTAATCATGGCACTAAGTTACTGAATGTCGTGATCGAAATACATTGGACTTATATAAAACACTCTAAATATAAGCCTTAAACTTGAATCCTTATTTTATTATTAATTCTACTCAAACAACCAATACCCCATAGGATCAATCTAGTCGATCCTGCAAGTTACCAGAGGAATTGAATAACAATCACAACGCTTATTTGATAGTATGGAGGACTAGCGGTTGTTTCACTAGAAATCACTGTGAACAAATTGGCACGCCCAGTGGGACCCATTGGTCGTTACAAATTAAAAATAAGGATTATAAGACATAACTATTATAAAAGGTCCTTCTGAGTAAACAAAGTTCATTGGTATATGAACCTTAGAAGTGGTAGAATAACTAATAGTAACCAACCCTTACCCGACGAAATAATAGGATGTCTAATCCAAATAATCAACAAGGAACAAAAGCCCCAACAAGCACTGAGTAGTGCATTTGACAGGGCGTCGGTAATCCTTGAATACACGTCGGTTGCATCTTCGATTATTAATATGGCCACGAGCGGAACAAGTGGCATGTCAACAAACAATTTGACCCTAGAAATCGGGGACCACTGGCTATCTTGGGGATCATCCCACAAGTGGGGTACAAACCCATTCGCTACCCACCACCAACTAGGCCACCAGGTTTCGATAGCAATAGACCAATCCCCTTGTGGGATGCCAACATCTTTATGGCGAGTTTACAAACTTGACTTGAACACGTCACCACAATTAGGGTGCGGTTGCAGGGCTAACAATTCATGACAAATAACCAAGGGTCGGTGGGTTATAGTGCATTGCCTATCCTAACCAAAGAAAATCAGATAGCTTTTAGGCAGTTAATGGATGATAGTAACCATAATATGATAGTAGTGTTAGCGCAAACTATGCAAGAAATCTTTGCCCAATAGTGCAAAATGTAAGCGTGACAAAGCGAAAGATAATATGAGTCGAATAGCGCATTTCTTCGCTCCGCCGGAGAGGCGTAGGCAGAACCAGGCATTGGTTCGAGCGAACACAACTATCATCGAACAAGTTGCTGATGACCCACCTTATAGGACAGTTAGAGGGGGGTTAATTTGGGGTCAAGGGCACAAAGGGTAGATGCCTCAGTGATTCGAGAAGAACCACAAAGGGGATTAATAGAACCACTAGCAAGGGTCGAAAGATTAGATGCCCAGTGATTCGAGAGGAACCACAAAGGGGAATGATGGAACCAGGGGCAAGGGTCGAATGATTAGAAGCCCCACTATTTCGAGAAGAACAACCTAGAGGAGTTTTCATGGTGGGTCGAAACCAAGATGCTGATGCAGTCGTCCATAGAGTTCGAAATGACAATATCTTGGCAGAAAATAACCTAACCACCATGATAGAGAGGATTATGGCCCAAAGCGGTATGTCTGAGGATTAGAAGGCCAAATTATGCCTCCCTATAGCAGATTATGTAATGCATCTTGATTTACCAAGGGATACAAGATCCCTAAGTTTACAAAGTTTCTTTGGAGATACTAATGAGTCAGCGGTCGAACATATAGCGGATATCGCAAAGCAGGAGACATAGCAAATGGTGAGAACCTTAGAATTAAATATTTCCCTAGTTCCCTCACTAAAAATGCTTTCACATGGTTTACCACTTTGCCTCTGGATCAATAGACACTGGACCCTCTTGGAGGTTATTCCATGAACAATTCTATATGGGACAATCTAAGATAAGTCTAAAGGAACTAGCAAGTGTTAAGAGGAAGTTCTTGAACCCATAGATGAGTACTTAAATAGGTTTAGACTCTTGAAATCGAGATGTTTCACAGATGGTTCCGAACATGAGTTAGTCGAAATGGCGGGTGGCTGGACTATTCTATTCGAAAGAAATTAGATACACAATACTTGAGGATATGGCTCGGTTAGCGGATAGGGTTCGACAAGTCGAGACTAAAGGCCGAAAAGGCCGGGGCTTTCAAAAGTAATAAAAAGAAAGAGTTTCCTATGTCGAAGCGGGAAGTCGAGACTATCACGATTCGAAGAGGTCGAAATAGATCTCGCTGAGTTGAAACAGGCTCCACCTTACTCTTGTAAACTATTAGTTCCCACCAAAGGGAAAGAAATTGTTGAAAATGAGAAAAGTGATAAGTTCCCAAAGAAGGTATATACCTTCGATGTGACGAAGTGTGATGAGATTTTCGATTTGCTTGTCAAAGATGGCCAACTAATTGTGCCATCAAATGTCAAAATACCTCCTTTAGAGCAAAGAAAGAAAAGAGGGTTTTGTAAATATCATAGTTTTCTAGGCCACAAAACTCACAGTGTTTTCTTTTCAGGGATTTGATTCAAAACGCAATTAAGGAAGGCAGATTAAAGTTTGCTGACAAACCAAAAATGAAAGTAGATGAAGACCCTCTGGACATTGCAGACACCAACTACTCCGAGCCTTCGAGCATTGGAGAAATCAATATGGTGGAAGCAGACCAAGGGGCCACTACATCGAAAGAGGAAAGCACTAAGAGTGAAAGTTAGGTTCTGGTCGAAGTCAATAATGGAGTTACTGAAGATGTCCACAAACAACCAGAGACTTCGATCGAATCAGCGCCATCTGTAGTTTCGAAAGGAATCCGAGACTCGAGGGCCGGGAGGCTAGAGGTGAGAGTTGAGTGCAGACTCGAGGCTGAGGCTCAAACTAGAGAGAGTCAGTTACAAAGCAACCCTCCCTAAGAAGAGATGGGATACCTTGGGTGAACCCGGTGGGAAGTTCGATTACAGTAAAATACTACGCGGAGGTTTGAAAATCCCAATTGAAGCGTCAAGCCCACGGGATGGGAGATGATGATACAAAGGATAGAGATGGTAGCATTCCTCGGGAGAAAGTCCGGATACCTTAGGGAACCCGGTGGAAAATTTGATTATCGGTAAAATACTCGCGAGTTCGAAAATCCCAATCGAGGCGTCAAGCCCACGGGATGGGAGATGATGATACAAAAGGAGGATATAGATGGTAGCATTCCTCGGAGAAACTGGGATACCTTAGGGAACCCGGTGGAAAATTTGATTATCTGTAAAATACTACGCCGAGAGTTCAAAGATTCGGATCGAAGACGTCAAACCATCAGGATGGGGAGATGATGTTGAAAAAGGTGAAGATGTGGATGTCAATATGGTGGATTTGGAGACACCTGATCGAGATAGGAAATGGAAAGATACCTCGAAAAGAAAAATACAAAATGGAGGATGGCTATCTGCGAGACCGACCTCAAAGAATATCTCATCTTTGCCACAAGAAATCTTGAAATGATGCTTTGTCCAAGATGCACATCATATGCAACGGAGGATTCTGCGAGTTCGAAAGAAACAAAGGGCTCGAGCTGGATAAACTGGCGCCAAGACAACCGATTATTTAGATGCTACCCTAGAGCTGGGGAGAGTTTGTTGGAGTTCGTGGTTCGCTGTCACAAAGGGGCAACCAAGTGCCTGATTTTCCCAAGGTGCTCAGCAACATATGACCAGAACATAGTTGGAGCGTTCAAAACTATCCCTTTCGCCCCATGCTGGAATCACAAGGAGGTTGGCCAGATGAGTCAACACTTCGAGGGTAATCATACTCAACGAAAGCCTGATAGTCCCTACCCAAGAGGTGCTCGAAGGGTGACGTTCAAGATCCCTGCAGAAGTACCAACAGATAAGTGGCTGCAAGTCAAGACCAATAAGGGGAAAGATAAATGGAAAGGCAACGAGCGAAATGCACGTCACGCCATGGTGTATAGGAGGCAGTTTAACACTGCGAAGAGGGAAGAAATGAGACTAGAGAATTACAAAGGGAAAAACCCCATGTCTAGATCACAATGGCGAAGGCAATCGAAAGGTGAAAGAAGCCTTGAGATAAAGGCGGCTTCCACCAGCAATAAGGAAGTGTCAAGTACCAACAAGCCAATTACAACAAACAATCAACCTGAAGATAAACCTCCAGTTAGTCGGAGACTTTTCTCCGAAACACAACCAGATGAATCGAAAGAATACACTCCAAGTCCAGAAGAAGACGAGGATATGCTGACAGATAACTTCGAATCGGAGGGGGAGTCATCACTCAATTTAAGCTGCAATGTTGTATCTGTACTACCATCTGAATTTGGCCAAGAGACCGAAATCGAAGAGCATGAGGAAGAGGATACCATAGACTTGATGAAGCACAGACCAGTTTGCTACTATGTAATGGATAGCGGTGCGGTCGAAGAGCATAACGCATTCTTCGAGCACCCAGAGCCAGCAATGAAGAATCATTTGAAGCCATTGTTCATTCGAGCAAAGGCTGGAGCCCATGGGGTGAACAAGGTCTTAGTGGATGGAGGCGCTGCAGTTAATCTAATGCCTCAATTCATCTTTGAAAAAGTTAGGATTCAAGAGAGTGATGTCAAACCACACAACATGGTCTTATCCAACTATGAAGGGAAAGTAGGTCAAACGTTAGGAGTGGTGCAAGTGGATTTAACCGTTGGATCGAGCTGCAGGCCCACCATGTTCATGGTGATCGAAGCGAAGGCCAATTATAACTTCTGCTAGGAAGAGTGGATTCATGGCGTAGGGGCGTCCCGTCGTCAATGCACCAAAGGTTAGTTACGTGGAGAGAAGATGGTATAGTTGAGAATATCGGGCGAACCGGAGTTACTTTGACAACAGTCAATTTGGTCAACAAAAGGAATTATGACAAGTACACACGAATAGCCCCTTGTACCCCTAGTGACGAAATGAACGAAACAAGGGATGCCCACTACTATATGACCCTTCGCCAT
This sequence comes from Vicia sativa, assembly GCA_021764765.1. NCBI lineage: Eukaryota > Viridiplantae > Streptophyta > Magnoliopsida > Fabales > Fabaceae > Vicia > Vicia sativa. The sequence goes on along the minus strand of CM038797.1, from coordinate 106,878,963 downwards.
GATGGCATGTACTGGGACAAAAAAATAATTAAGGGGGACGAAAGAGTCGAAGACACTTCGCAAAGACGGCCACCAGGCTGGGAGTTCGACAATCCTGCTCATGACTGAGTCCTCCTTCTTCGAAAGGATTTCGGCCTATATGGCTGAGAATGAATGGAAAGCGGCTTCAGAAGCTGAAATACATAATATTGTTGAAGTAAATGAAATGAAAGGGAATGGTTCAAAAGATTCACCCTGTGAAGAAAACGAAATAGATCAAAGGTTTGATGCCATATATGACAAAGAACCTTTGGGCTTCGAGAAGGATCCTACAAACTCAGGCGCCAAAGTGTTAGCGCAAGATCCGCTCGAAGAGGTGAATTTGGGGGATGATAACACAAAGAGAATAACCTACATAAGCACAAAACTCAGCCCAAGTTTCAAGCAAGAGGTGATCGAAGTCCTCAAGAAAAACAAAGATTGCTTTGCGTGGGATTATGACGAAATGCCTGGTTTGAAGAGAGAGTTAGTGGAGCACAGACTCCCAATTAAGGATGGCAAGAAGCCCATCAAGCAAACTCCCAGGAGATTCGCGCCAACAGTGCTCACAAAGATCAAAACTGAGGTCGAAAGGTTGCTGCGTTGCAAATTCATCAGAACCACAAGGTATGTCTAATGGTTAGAAAATATAGTACCTGTTATTAAGAAAAATGGTTCTCTGAGAATATGCATAGACTTTAGGGATTTAAATACTGCAACCCCCAAAGATCAATACTCTATGCCTGTGGCAGAGATGTTAATAGACTCTGCTGCAGGGTTCGAATACCTAAGTATGCTAGATGGATACTCGGTTATAACCGATTTTATTCTTGAAGAAGATGTGGCTAAGACAGCATTTCGTTGCCCAGGAGCCTTAGGCACCTATGAATGGGTAGTGATGCCTTTTGGTTTAAAAAATGCTGGGGCAACTTACCAAAGAGCAATGAATTCCATTTTTCATGATTTTATTGAGACATTTATGCAGGTGTATATTGATGATATAGTCATCAAATCATCTCTGAGACCCACCGCATCATTTGAGCCAATCATTCGAAAGAATGAGGAAACATGGCTTAAAAATGAACCCCCTTAAATGTGCATTTTTTGTGCAGGCTGGAGATTTCCTGGGCTTTGTGGTTCACAAAAAAGGAATCGAAATCAACCAGAATAAGACCAAAGCCATTATGGAGACTAAAGCACCCACATCGAAAAGGGAGTTGCAATCTCTGCTGGGGAAGATTAATTTTCTCAGAAGATTCATTTCGAATCTAAGTGGGAAAACTCAAGCTTTCTCTCCACTACTTCGTTTAAAGCAAGGCCAAGCCTTCGAGTAGAACGAAGCACATCAAGAGGCCTTCGATAAGATTAAAAGATATCTCTCTCAGCCTCCTATCTTGTCTCCACCTTCATGGGGAAAGCCCATGAGATTGTACATATCTGCTTCTGAATTTACTATAGGTAGTATGTTAGTACAAGAAGATAGTAATGGCATCGAAAGAGCCATATATTATTTAAGTAGGGTATTGAATGATGCAGAAACTAGATATAGTAATATAGAAAAGTTGTGCCTTTGTTTATACTTTTCTTGTATGAAACTTAAGTATTATATAAAGCCTGTTGATGTTTATGTTTCATCTCATTTCGATGTTATCAAACACATGCTTTCAAAACCAATAATGCATGAGTTGGTAAATGGGCTTTAGCCTTGACAGAATATTCTTTGACTTTCATGCCTTTAAGAGCTGTGAAAGGTCAAGTAATTTATGATTTCATTGTGGACCATTCATTGGTCAAAAATCCTGTCATGGGTTACGTCGAAATGCAACCTTGGAAGCTATACTTTGATGGTTCGACCCACGAGAGGCAGTGGTGTTGGAGTTCTCATAATTTCTCCTGAAGGAATTCCAACAAAATTCAAGTATAAGTTAGATGGTCCTCGTTGCTCGAACAACGAAGCTGAATACGAAGCGCTCATTGTTGAACTTGAAGCTTTGTTGGAATTGGGGGCAACTAGAGTCGAAATCAAAGGTGATTCAGAGTTAGTGGTCAAGCAGATAACAAAGGAATATAAATGCATAAAGGAAAATCTGATGACATACTTTGTCATAGTTAATAGGCTACTCAAGAAATTCGAATACATGGATATTCAACATATACCCAGAATAGAAAATCAAGAAGCAAATGACTTAGCACAATTGGCTTCAGGGTATAAAGTTTCTGCCAAAAACTTGGAGGATTTGGTCGAAATTAGAGGTAGGGTTATGGCTACCAGACTCATGCCATCAGATTTAGAAAATATTAAATTGGGATGTGGTGATAAATATGGATTCGAAGTATTAGCCATAAATACCTTATCAGATATAGATTGGCGAAGTCCATTAATAGCATACTTAAAAAATCCAACATTAAATGTTGACAGGAAAGTAAAATATAGAGCATTATCATATGTCCTCATGGGAAATGAATTGTTCAAAAAGACCCAAGAAGGCGTATTACTTAAATGCTTAGGAGAAAGTGAGGCATATTTAGCATTATTAGAAGTCTACAATGGGGCATGTGGGGCACATCAAGCAGGCCATAAAATGAAATGGTTGCTATTTCGATATGGGATGTACTGGCCCAGTATGCTCAAAGATTGTATATATTTTGCTAAAGGCTGTGAAGAATGCCAGAAACATGCAGGAATTCAACATGCTCCTGCAAGTGAGTTGCATTCGATCATTAAACCATGGCCCTTTAGAGGATGGGCATTAGATTTAATAGGAGAAATCAATCCTACTTCATCCAAAGGTCAGAAATATATCTTGGTGGGAATAGACTACTTTACCAAGTGGATCGAAGCAATACCATTAATAGCTGTAGATCAAGAGGCTATTATTGAGTTCATACAGAAACAAATTATCTATAGGTTCGGATTTCCAGAGAGCATAACCACAGACCAAGGTTCTGTATTTAATGGTAGAAAGATGCAAGAGTTTGCCCAAGAAATGGGGTTTAAATTGCTAACATCAACACCATACTATGCTCAAGCAAATGTTCAGGTCGAAGCAGCCAATAAAGTAATAATAGGTTTGATAAAGAAACATGTTGGTAAAAAACCAAGAAATTGGCATAAGACTTTATACCAAATACTATGGACCTGTAGAACGTCTCCTAAAGAGGCTACTAACACCACACCTTTCCAACTAACATTTGGTCATGATGCAGTCTTACCCAGTAGAAATTCATCTACAATCAGTTCGAATTCAAAGACAAAATGAAATCCCATCTTCTTTATATTGGGAAATGATGATGAATGAGTTAGTTGAATTGGATGAAGTTAGGTTGCATGCATTGGAAATCCTGATGAGGCAAAAGGAAAGAGTAGCCAGGGCATATAACAAAAGGGTGAAAGGTAAAATATTCAGTGTGCTAATGACTTAGTTTGGAAAGTTATACTGCCCATGGACAAAAAGAATAAAGCGTTAGGTAAATGGTCACCTCATTGGGAAGGACCTTTTCGAATAATGAAAACTTTTTCAAACAATGCGTATGAAATCGAAGAGTTGGCAGAGGATAAGCGAGTCCTAAAGGTAAATGGGAAATATTTAAAGAAATATAAGCCACGCCTGCGGGAGATTCGAATATTAACAACGTAATCATAATAATATAAAGAAATGCCAAAATGGTGATTTAACTTGCCAAAATGGCGTTGTTTAAGGTGTTACAGACAAACATTGAAATACAAGATTCATTAAACAAACAAATTTTCAGAAATGGGTATTGTTCCTTAATCGATCGAAGATACTCCGATAAGACTCAAGCCTTTGTTGAGTGAAGCGCTTGGCTCCTTCTAGGATAGCAACTTCACCCTTAAATTGCTCAGCTGCTTCAGTCTCTGCAAGTCCTTTATTAAGGAGCTCTTCGAATCGATTGCCAAAAGTGTTGGTTTCATATGCCAGCTGTTGTTGTTGGGCCTCCTTAATTTTACTTTGAAGTTCTATAATTTGTTTCTCCCAGAGAAGGATGGATTGAGCTCGAAGGTCATAATCAGCTTTAGCTTGCTGGATATGTGTGGCGTGCTCTTCAGCTTCTTTAGAAAGCTTCGAAGCATGCTCATAAGCAGCGTCCATTGCAGCTCGCTTCTCTTGAACCTTATTGGTAGCAGATTCATCTTGGAGGAAACACCCAGTCACCTTGTCTATTAAAGATTGAAGTTCGAAAAGAATGGTGCTAACCTCCAGAGAACAGTTGGTGAGGTCGATTTGGTTGAGAAGTCCCTTCATGATAAAGTAGGCTGTACTGTCTTTCTTGAGTACTTCAAATAAATCCACGTCTAGGATCTTTTTCCTAATCTTGTGAAGAAGTACAACCCTATCATCAGAAGGCGTTGAAGCAGTATTCGAACCAGCACCAGCCTTGGGAAGAGGAGTATCTCTCTGAGCCAGTTTAGCCTTCATGTACCCAATAGGGTCAGTTTGTTTTAAAAGGGCTAACTCTTCTTCAGCTGTTTGACGTTGAGAGGACTCAGGAAGTTCCATGCGCAATGGAGTCACGTCCATTTCGACTTCCATTGGCTCATTGGTAGGAGCACCATCACCTTCATTATTTTCTTCCTCATCATCTTCTTCATCACCAACTAGGTCCACGACTTCGATGTCATCGTTTTCATTACTGTGATTATCAGACTCCGTTCCTTCACTCGAACCGTCTTGAGCATCTTCTCCTCTTTCGTCCTCAAATCCTTCCTCGCTAGAATCTTCGCTCTCTTGAGAGGCATTGGCTTTTTCCTCTTCAGCTTGAGTTGCCTTTTTTACTCTCTTGAGGGATTTCGAGAGGGGATTTTTGTTGAGAAGTTTCTGGAGGCACCTCCTCAGCAACTTCAGGTGTTGGTTCATTTGTTTCCTTAAGAGGAGGCAAAGTGCCTTGGTCATCTGGCTGTTCAGAAGCCCCAGTTGGAACCGCCATATTGGAGGAGCCTTTGTTCTACACCAGATTACTTGAATCTCCATGAGGAGAAGAATGGATCGGAGCAGCTGTTTGTGGGGGAGGAGTCGAAGTAGTCAGGACTGGAGTTGAATCATCCTACACAAATAAAGAAAGATTAGAAACTTACAACTAAGGTACGAATAATCATTTTTTGAAGAATTCGAAGTAAATTCACCTGTGGATTGTCTGAAGATATATTGCTGTCTATATGTTCCAACATTACGTTGGAGGTCGAAGGTGGATTTTTGGATTTTTGGAAGGGAGCAACATCCCTGGAATCAAGTCCAGAGACGTTAGTATCCTTTGAAATGTCTTTCTTTTGCTTCTTCTTCGAAGCCGTTGGTGAACTTTCCCCAGTCTTGAGAGTCTTCCCACTGGTACTAGGCTTTCGCTTTTTGGGAGTAGTTGGTGGGAGTTTACTAGTCTGAAATGGTACAAACATAAGTTACACTCCAATCATAAATTTAAGCCTATTCGAAATACCAGAATAAACTGTTTACTTTTGGGGTCGGAGCAGTTGTTGGAGTTGGAGAAATGGTTGGAGTTGGAGCAATGGTGTGTGTTGTTGTTGTTGTAGTTGCAGGAGTAATTGTTGGAGTTGCTTTGGGCACATCATCATTGGTTTCGATGGTTTGTTGAGAGCTGCTTCCCTCCTTGCTCTTCGATGCAACGGTCTTGATTCTAATGGCTGAAAATCGAAGCAATTAAGGTAAATGTTAAAATAAAGAAAGTAAGAATTATTTGGGGATTTCCCAAGCATTCGCACCTGCGCCTTCATTCGAAAGAATCAACATGGCAGAAAGGTCATAGCGAAGATGCCCTGGGAAATTATGGAGCCAGTGTCGAGCCCATGTCACAGTCTCAGATGGCTTTAGTTTCTTTTGAGATCCATACTTGAACATCTCTTTGCAAGTTAACCACCAAGGGTATGGGGGAAACCAAGCCAGAGCCAGTTCTGAGGTAGGTAGTATGGGAAACTTAGGTGGATGCATTTCGAGTGCCAACCTATACCTATCCTCAGGTGACAACCCTGAAGGAAGTCTGAACTTAGAGACTTTTTCTTTAAATTTTTCCTTCAAGGTTTGGGACGCTCGATATACTACGGACTCCAAGCGTGTGGGATCATAAGTTGTTTCAAAGTAATTCTGAAAAGCTTTAATCTCTTGAGCATGAGTGAACATACCTTTCTTTTTGTGTACCTGCACATCGAACGCATCAGTCAGTTTCTTTTGGATGGTGAGAGTGTCAAACATATAAGTATGGTAGAATTTAGTCCACCAATCCAGAAAACCCTTTGATGAAAAATGAGTTGGTTCAAAAGAAATTAATTCGAACTGGGCAAATTCTTGATATTGTTCCTGCTGCAGCTTAGCTTCTCTGGCCTTGAGGGTTCGACTGGAGGTAATAGCGCTTTGAGTTTGAAAAAGGGGTTCAGGGATTAGTTGACATAAACCAAATTGTCTCGAAACGAAGTTGGGTTGATAGGCAAACAGAAGGATTTGGTTCTTGGTCGGAGTGATTCTTGAGGAGATTAGTCTTGGGAGCAAGAAGGCTTTCCAGAGGTCTTGGATCTCTTTACTCTTAGCAGCCTCCGAAAGGGACATGGTGAACCATGACGGTCCATGAGTCCTCGAAGCGAAAGGTGCCATAGTCTCTTCGAACTTATGCTTTTTGGAGAAGAGCATAATATATTGTAAGAATAGAACCTGGAAATCAGCCTTATCATCACTTGGAGTCAGTCTCCTTAGCCTTGTGCCTTCAACATTTCGATCCACTATTTCTGGATCTTGCTCAACAATGGTATCAGCGGTGGAGAGTGAAGATTCGAACATGGCATTTAGCCATAACTGGAGCAACCAGAAGGGACCAGCTAGCAAGATATTCTTAGGAGTGTGAGATTTCAGGCTCGAAACAGCTGATCTCAAACTTTCATAGAGAGCAACCAGTAATAGCTCACTCAAGCAAATTCTCCTATTTTCGTGTAAATCCCTTGCTAGAGGAATAAACCTACTGGCTACTTGTAGTGACCTACTGCAAAATACATATTTTGATAACCAAAGGGTGAGGAAGGCAATATGCTTTACGTCTGATACACTATCACCTTCAGTGTGATAATGACTGATAAACTTGGAGACGCTAGCCAACTTGACGTCGAAGTCAATAATGTTTGAATGGTCTTCAGAATCAGGGATATATGTTTCTCCTACCGGTGATAAGCCTGTGATAGCGGTTATATCGAAGAATGTAGGTGTGATCATTCCTCCGGGAAGGTGAAAGGTATTATAAGTGCTATCCCAAAAGTACAAGGACACAAATAGCAGAGGGTGGTCAGGGTGAAGCCTGGTTTCGACAACTTAATTAGATTGTAGATCCCTAGCTCCTCCCACTGATGAGATTTCTTAGTCTCCACCTTAGCAAACCAGTTTTGGTAAGCTATATCACCAGTAGGGCAAGATCGAAACGGTTTAAAATTACTTTTAACATAGTCCAAAATAAAAGGATCTTTTGGGGGAACTACAGGGGTTTCTACGTTTTTTGAAGCAGAGGGTTCATTCGCATTTTCAGTTCCTAGACTAGGGGTTTCCATCGTGTTGAACAAAGGTTTAAAATCATAGCAAATAGGGAAGATAGTCCTGGTGTCTTTCAGGATTTCAAAAACTGTAAGAGGGCCCATTAGGGCAAACCTCTTTCCAGAAGCATTGGTTGGGATTAATACCTGAGAAGAATATAGGAGTTCTTGCTCTTTGGAGATTCCTTGGGGAATAAGCACGGATTGACCTTGGTGAATACCAACTTTGCTTTCCAGGATCGTTCCAGCGTTCTTGTTTTTCTTCTTGGAAATCTTCTTCATCTGGGATGTTGTTGAAGACATTGTTGGAAGTTGTTAAGAACTTAGGGTTTAGACGAGAAGAGAAGAAGAGAAAATAGTTCAGAGTGTGGAAAAGATTAAAAGACTAAAGCTGTTTAGTTTTATAGTAAGGAAGTTGAAGCACTCATCAACTAAAACTAAGATACGTGGAGGACGTGGGTTGGACACGGAGTGAGGTGGCATAAAATGAGCATTGGTAATAAGCATGATTAAAGGTAATCATTGTCTTTAATAACCGCACCATATCGTGGCAACTGTTTTGAAGCGGTTCGGAAACCCAAGAGCCGTCGTGACTGACGTAGTGGAAATCATATACAGTGTCATGATTACTCAGGGTCACATCAAAATCTTGTGGATGTGTTTAAAATAAGTATTTCTCAGAAAGAGATTCGAAATACATATTTTAAAGGGACATTTTGTTAGCTGAAGATTTTGATATCTATGATTCGGAATGGAATCATTGAGCTCGAAACGAAATGATATCATTGTTCGTTGGAATAAAGTGGATGTCATAGTTCGGGATGAAAGAATTGGCTCTTCGAATGGACCTGCTGAAACTTGGAGCTTCGAATGGAAATTATGATGATATATGTAAAGCAAGCTTCGAAATGGTAGTAAGGTTGTATCTGAGAAGTGAGTTCGAAGTCGAAGTGGTCAAGGCATTTGAAATTCAAAACGCGAGCGGGATAATTGGAAGTTAGAATGTATGTGTTGGAGACGGTTCGAAGACGCGTGGAAGCAAGAGAGGCGCAATGCTCTGCATGTTCTGAATGTGGCAAGATCTCATAAGCCAGACCGCTATGGTCGAAATAGTATAAATAGGAGTCTTAATGTTAGGATTTCGTGTGTCATATCTATTGTACAAAAATTCAGTAAACATTCAAAATACCACATGGCTAGGGAAACGAATGCTCGAATGATGTACGTATGATTGCACCAAAACTTTTATTGTTCAATAATGCATCTTTATCTTTTCAGTTTATCTTTATCCTGCATCAATGTCTTTTAAATTCTTTACCTTCAAAGTCATTTAACTTTCCTTGCATTCAAACGTTTTCTTCCATTTCGAAATCCTTTACTTTTCTGAAACTTTTACATTAACGCTCTTATTTTCCAGAGCTTTTACATACCTGTTTTTACATTCTTGTCTTTTACATCTCATGCCTTTACTTTGAAAAGTCTTTTAAATTTAAAAGTCATTTAAGCATTTCTGCACTTATATTTCTTCTGTAAATTGAATCTTTGTTTATTTACTCATTCAAGTCAATATTATGTTTCTTTATTTAATCATGGCACTAAGTTACTGAATGTCGTGATCGAAATACATTGGATTTATATAAAACACTCTAAATATAAACCTTAAACTTGAATCCTTATTTTATTATTAATTCTATACAAACAACCAATACCCCATAGGATCAATCTAGTCGATCCTGCAAGTTACCAGAGGAATTGAATAACAATCACAACGCTTATTTGATAGTTTGGAGGACTAGCGGTTGTTTCACCAGAAATCACTGTGAACACTTATGAAATGTATGTGACCCGACAATAAAACAACACAACACAAAAACATCATCATCGCTCTTCCAAATTGGCATAAAGCCCACATCGCCATAATTTATCCAAAACAAGATAAATATATCATCGCATCATAATTGCATTATGCAAACATCACCAATAAATTCATCAAAAGTCATGCATTCACAAATCGGAAGCATTTATTAACAACATCAATTTAATCATCACATCCTCATGTACAAAAACATATATCATCGCATTGCATATCAACAAGTATTCATTAATAAATACACCGTCGCAAATCTTACGTTTATTCACACCGCATCATTATCAATTAATTCGCCAAATTCCAAAAACGGAAAAATAGTCAAAACGTCAATAATTGTCGCGAAAGTAATTCTTAATAACCAGTATTAATCATAATCATCAACATCAAAATCAGATAGTTCATATATGTCTTAAATTGACTAAAACACCATTCGGTTCAATTTACCGTAAATTGGCCTATTTCGGGTCATCTCGTAAAAACTCGTAATTTCTAAAAACTAACCTCACCACTACGTTCTACACGTCAAACTTAGCTAGCACGTCAATTTTCGTTAAATTCGGAGCAACTTGCTCCGTCGTCGAATTTACCGGAATCAAAAAATCGGAACATAATCGGATTCTAAATTTAATCGGCTAACTCGTGTTCTAGTTATATTTTATAGATATAAGTTGCTAATAAGTTGCCTGGTCTAAAAATTATGCACCAAAATTATTATGTACTCAACGAAAAGAACATATACTCCTATGCATATTGTGGATGAAACTAAAAAGAAGGAGGAGATAATCAATATAAAATAAAACTAGAAGAATTACGTACACTGTTAGCGTAATAGGAAAATTTTTGTTGATAAAGATTCCTAGCAGTTGTAAATTAAAGAGGCATATAATCAACATAAGCAGGATACAACAATATGCTTAATCAAAGGGAAGTTTGTATCATCTTGTAGGACTTAGAAACATGAAACAAGATAAAGAGAGGTGCCAAGATTCTCGATGCAGCTAATAACGTTAAATGTTATTGGTGAAAAACCCAAAATAAAGTACTTGAAGAATTTCCAATGAAGTCTAAATAAATGAACAATTTCATGTAGAAAAAAAAGCCCACGAATGTTGATATCGTAAAGTGAATGCTATTTATGTTAGTAATGTAAACCCAGTAGACAAAAAATATATATATTGAAGTTTACTTAACAATTTACAGGAAGTGAAATTGAAAAGGCTTGTATATGATCTAAAAACTCCAAGCAAAGTTGTGACAGTTTCAAAAAAGTGTTTGAATACAACTAAAATGAATATTTTTGCAATCCATTTCACTTACTCCTAATTTCTACAAGCTAGCATCTAATACACTCACAATCCATCCTCCAAATTCAAACTTTCTAAATCATTCAACAATCACCCATACAACTCATAAATCAACCTATCCATTTTTCCCCCAAATCTAAAATATAACTATCAACCCTAACTATATGTGTTAGAGAAATCAAACCCCTTACCATGGAAGCTTTGATGATTCAAGATGCTCCAACAAAACCCCAATCAATGCTTGCTCTTGCTCCTCTTCTTCTTCTTCTTCTCCTCCAAACCCTCACTTTTTCTCTCAAGTTTCTATTCTTGGTGTGTTTGGAAAAATGGGAAGAAAAACAAAGGAAATGGTTTTATAAGGTTATTTCCACTAACTTCCCTTCTTGCTCTTGTTTGGCTATGGTGTGCTAGGTTGGAAAGAAAAACAAGGAAAATGTTTCATAGGTTGTTTTCCTTACTAGCAACCAAGGGTGTAAAACCCAATTCTAACAATTAATCCTCATACCCCTATCCAATTATATCATTAATATAATTAATTCAATTAATTAAAATAATTCCGGGGAATTAAAATATCGGATCCGAATAATATTTTACCGGACCAAACGGAACGTCGCCTAATATATTAATTAACACAATTATTCTCGTCGCAAAATAAACGTCGATTGGTAACTCGAAAATACTAATATATTTTAATATTAATTAAAAACGGGCGTTACAGTAAACAGTAAGGAAGATCTTAGCTCGTTGGAAGAACTTGAATCTAGTCTCCTTGCACATGAATCGAGATTGGAGAAGCATCGGAAAGCGATTCTCACGGAACCGGCGTCTGTCAATTTAACGCAAGCTCTGTCATCTGATTCGTCTTCTCCGGCCGAATCTGCATCTCTGGCTACAGATTCGTTTCCAACTGGCACTAGTCACGTGACTGCTCATGCTGAAACCAACAATTATAACTCAGAGGAGGTCGTGCTGGACGCGGTGGTGGCCATTTCGGCCGTGGCGATGGTCGTTTTGGCAAGTCTCAATGTCAAATCTGCCACAAAGGTGGATACGATGCTTCTGTTTGTTACTACAGGTACTCGCAATCTACTTCCATGCAGTTCCCACCTCAACGCGCTCCCTTCAATCCATTCTAGATGAATGCTCGACCGGTGTGTGCACCTTCCTTTGGTTATGCTTCGCCTAGACATGCTGCATCAAGACCTTCTCTACCTCAAGCATTTGTGGCTAGTTCTGATCCAACCTTTAACAATCAATGGTGGTATCCAGACTCAGGTGCGTCACATCATGTTACACCTGATCTTCTAACGTGTTTGATGCTCAATCTGTGACTGGTTCTGAGCAAGTTTTCATGGGTAATGGCCAAGGTTTGTCTATCAACTCTATAGGTTCAATGAATTTTACCTCACCTAACTTACCTCACAAACCACTCACTCTACACAACTTACTCCTTGTTCCTTATATCACCAAAAATCTCATTAGTGTTAGCAAATTTGCACAAGACAATCAGGTTTACTTTGAATTCCATCCTTACTTTTGTCTTGTCAAAAATCAGGATTCTTCTGAGGTGCTTCTTCATGGAGTTGTAGGAGATGATGGTCTTTACAAGTTTCAAAATCCTTCCTCTCAAGTGTCAAAGTCTCCACCTAGTCTCAATTCTAGTGTAGCCTTAGGCTTGAATAATTGTAATCCTAGGGCATCATGTAACACTAGTTTTCATTCTAGTATAAACAGTCACAATATTACTGCTTGTACTCCTTCTTTTTTAGTGAATAAAAGTAATGTTTCTTGTGATAACTTGCCTCTGGTTTATGCTACTTCTATTGCTAATTCTCAGTCCTTACAACATCCTAATGCCTTTCTTGTTATCCCAAATAGCAAGTATGCTTTGTGGCATACCAGGTTGGGACATCCTCAATATCAAGCCCTTGCTGAAGTGTTAAAAACCTGCAATACTCCCATCCCTCCTAAGTCTTCAGCCGAGTTCTGTCCTGCCTGTTGCTTAGGGAAATCTCACCGACTCCCAACTTCCCTATCCACTACAGTCTATACCCAACCCTTTGAATTAGTGGTGTGTGACTTATGGGGACCAGCTCCCATAAAGTCTTTAGGTGATTACACCTATTTCTTGACCTGTGTGGATGCCTTTTCCAGATTTGTTTGGACTTTTCCTTTAAGGCTTAAATCTGACACTCTTCCTCAATTTATCCAATTCAAAACTATGGTGGAGCTTCAATTCAGCTGTAAGATTAAAATTGTTCAGAGTGATGGAGGTGGTGAATTTAGGCCTCTCACCAAATACCTCAATGACCTTGGTATTACTCATAGGTTCACATGTCCCCACACCCACCATCAAAATGGTATTGTTGAACGCAGACATCGTCATATTGTAGAAACAGGCCTAGCCTTGTTAGCACACTCCAATCTACCTCTCAAAATGTGGGATCATGCCTTTGTCACACCTACTTATTTGATAAACAGGTTGCCTAGTGTTTCTCTTAACAACCAGACCCCTTATTTCAAATTGCTTCATAAAATACCTGACTACACTCATCTTCGAGTTTTTGGCTGTGCTTTCTTTCCTTTCCTTCGACCTTACAACTCTCATAAACTATACTATAGATCCCAAGAGTGTATATTTCTTGGCTACTCCACTATCCATAAGGGTTACAAGTGTCTCTCTGCCACTGGTAGAATTTACATCTCTAGGGATGTTCTGTTTAATGAAACACGTTTCCGTTACTCTATTCTTTCCTCAACTTCCCTGCTGCATCCACAACTTCCTCTCATACCTCTTCTGGCTGTTCCTACCGTGTCTATTGTGTCTATTGTGCCTGTTCATGTTGTTCCACTCAATCGGTCAATTGTATTCCTACTACACCCACTAATTCTCTCTTAGTAGTCCCATTTCGCTCCTAATAATTCGTCCATTCACCCATTCTATCAACCCCATTAATGCTTCCCGGTTCGACCATTCACCAATACTTCCCTTTCAAACTCCTTCCTCTTTCACTCCTCTTCGTCGACATTGCGTGGCTAGCACCATATCTCCTCCACTACTCCACCACCGGTTCTTCTTTCATCTGCACCAACCCTCCCTCAACCACCCATTCATCCCAACAATATTCACTCCATGCAAACTAGAGCCAAGAGTGGTATAACCAAGCCTAGACTTCACCCAACTCTCTTACTCACACATGTGGAACCTAGTTCTGTTGGGCAGGCCTTAGCTTCTCCTCATTATTTTCAAGCTATGAAGGATAAGTATCATGCATTGTTAAAGAATCAGACTTAGAACTTGGTGTCTCCATCTTTTCTAGGAAACCAATTGGCTGCAAGTGGGTTTTAGGATAAAGAGAACCCGATGGCTCCATTAATAAGTATAAGGCCAGGTTGGTTGCCAAAGGCTTCCACCAACAGCGGTGACTTTAAACATGTTCTCCGTGGTAAAGCCTACTACAATTTGTTCTTACTCTTGCATGACTCACAAGTGGCCTATACAGATTGATGTGAAAATGCCTTTTAAATGGCACTCTTGAAGAGTCTACATGTAGCCCCGGTTTGAAGTCTGGACAAGACCCTTGTTTGCAAGTGAACAAAGCCATTTATGGGCTTAAGCAGGGCCCAAGAGCCTGTTTGACAAACTCAAAAGCTCTCTTTGCATCATGGCTTTCATGCTAGCAAGTGTGATCCTAGTCTGTTTCTCCTCCACGCTGCTAGCTTAACAATCATGGTGTTGGTGTATGTTGATGATATTATCATCACTGTAAATTCTGCTACATTTATTTCTGGTTTAATCAATAATATGAATTCTGATTTTTCTCTCAAATAGCTTGGAAAACTGGACTATTTTCTTGGTATAGAAGTCACTTACCTGCCAAATGGCTCTATGATTCTTTCTCAAACAAAATACCTGACAGATCTGCTGGCAAAGGTTCACATGCTCCATGCTAATGGCATTCCCACTCCAATGGTGTCTACACTTGGATCTGACACTGTATTTGATCCCACTCAATTCAGATCTATTGTGAGGGATCTCCAATATGCCATTCTCACCAGACCTGAAATTTCCTTTTCTGTTACAAGGTCTGTCAATTCCTGTCCAATCCATTGGAGGAGCATTGGAAAACAGTTAATAGAATTTTGAGATATCTCAGTGGAACTCGCATCATGGGTTCCGATTCACTGCTTTCCCATCAACCTCTGTCTCGCTTGGGTTCGTGATGCGATTGGGCATCGAACCGGTGAGGAGGTCTACCTCGAGCTTGTGTTTTCTAGGCCCTAATCTAATTGCTTGGTGGTCTAAGAAACAAATTGGTGGCTAGGTCTAGTGTTGAGGCTGAGTACAGGAGTATGGCCCAACTTGTCATAAATTATTTGGGTGCGTCTCTTCTTCAAGAACTTCACTGCAACACTCACACTCCTAAGCTTCTTTGTGATAATCTCAGGACTGTATCTCTTGCTCACAATCCAGTGCTGCATAATAGAACAAAGCATATGAAATTGGACATCTTCTTTGTGACGGAAAAAGTGCTCTCTAAGAGCCTCATTGTGGAGCATGATCCAGCTCATGACCAGTGGGCAGATTTATTAACTAAGCCTCTTTCAGCTGTCAAATTTCTTCCTCTGCGTGACAAACTGAGAGTGTTCAATAAACTCAGTTTGCTTGGTACACCCTCAGTTTCTAAGGGGGAATAATAGAGAGATTTGTTAGTAATGCCAGTTGTAGTTAGTTTGTTATGCCAGCTAGCTGTCAAGGTTTCTCTATATAAGAGCCTTTGTATGCTTCCATTCACAATGATCAATACATGAGATTTACACATTTCTTCTATTCTCTACTCTTATGATATTCTATCACTAAAACTAATTATCTAACGCAGCTTATCATAATTACTAATCGAACCTTGAGTAGAAGAAAAATAGAAAATAAAAAAGAAAGGAAGAATCGGAGAACCTGGCGAAAAGTAAATCGAACCTGAACCAAGTTGAAACCAAAAGCAAAACCAGTCCAAATGAAAATTGAACATCAAAACGAAGCATAAACCAAAACCTGAATCGAAAGATCCAAACGTGAAAACCTGAAACATAAAATGAGCTGAATTTGAATCAAAGTCCAAACCGAAAGATCAAAATTCAAAATCTAAACAATTATTCAACTTCAAACTGAAATAAGGAAGGTCAAAATTGAATTTACCTGAGTTGAAAGGGGGAAAAGTATAAGCTAGGGTTGGAAAGTTCAAATGGTGGTTTTGATTGCGAGAGTTTAGAACGTTGCGTTTGGGTTTATGGAGGCAAAAGCGATTCCACAACGTGTTTAGGGTTTATGGCAAAAGTGATTCCGATTGAGAGGTGATTCAGAACATTGTGTTTCAGACTTCAGTTGCCTTTGGCTCTTGTCTCATGAATGAATGGAAGTTGTGGCGAGTTTGGGTTTTGAGAGAGAGAAACGAAATTGAAATGGCAGTGAGAGCGATAGTGATGATGATGATAATGAAATAGCCATCACTACTGCGTTGTTGTGTGCTAAAGAAATAGATAGATAATTTTTTCTAATTTCTCTCTTCTTTCAAAACTTTTGGTAACTAATTTTTATATGTCAACAACAAAATTATTTGATACTATATTTTAATAGAAAATCATCATTTTAATTTCTCACCAAAAAACACAAAACTCAAGTTAGTCTATTAAAAAGATTAAAAAACATATAACAAGAGTTGGAGTGAGAGTTTTTCAAGCGTTGGTGTTCTTAATGGGCTAAAAAAACAATTTATATGTTGCAAATACAAATCCAAATTTCAATATGTTTTTTAAGGACTTCTATTTTTTTATTATCAAGTAATCTATTGATGTATTTTGTTTAAGTAAGATTTATTATAGGAAATACAAGGGATATTTTATTTTTCAAAATTTTATAGTTATTATTAGGTTAAATTATAATTTTTGTCCCCCTATTTTAGTGTTTTCACGATTTTCGTCCTCTTATTTTATTTTTAAACACTTTTGGTCCCCCATCCCTACTAATGTTAACATTTAATTAAAAAATATCATAAAAATAATTAATAAAATAGAACAATTAAAGATGAAAAATAAATTTTTAAATTTACATACCTTTTATTTTTATTAAAATTAAGATTTAAATTAATGTAAGCAAATAATTAATAAAATAGAAAAATAAAGATTAAAAATAAAAATTTAAAATTAAATATAAAACACCATCAAAATAATTAATAAAATAGAAAAAATAAAGATTAATATATTTTTTTATAAATTTTAACAAAAACGACTATTATTTTTACAAAACATTTAAATCTGTTAATTATGTTTTGAGAAAAAAGTTATCATATGAGAAAATTAAAATATCTATAATAAACTACAAAATAATCTGCAGTAAAATCCATAAAAAAATTTCCTCCGGATATTTCTTGTAAAAATGGTGTTTTTTTCAAAATTTAAATTAATTAATAAGGTAGAAAAATAAGGTTAGTAATTTTTCGTAAAAGTTACACAAAATTACTAATATTTTAAAAAAACATATAAATTTGTTAAATTTTAAAAAAAGAAATATTTTATTGTAACAAAAATACAAGTTGAAGAATTATATAAATTATATGTAGTAAAATTTAAATATCTTTTACTCAATTAAAAATTAAAAAATTTTGAAAAAAATGAAAATTTGCAGCAAATCCGCAGAAATGTTTTCTGCGGAATTACCTGCGGAAACTGAATTGTACAATAGTTTTTATTTAACATTGGAAATCCGCAGCAAAATCTGCAGGTATACCTGCGGAATTTCGGGCAGAATCATATTTCGCAGGAAATTTTATTATATTTAAAAGAATCACAGGAAAATCCGCAGGTATTCCTGCGGATATTTTTCCGCAGGAAATCCGCAGGTAATACCGATATTTCTTGTTGTGTTCTATCTAATAGTTCAACATTCGTTTAATTTTTATTAACTACAATAATTTTGTTTAATAAAATTTAATATTTTATTTTACCACCATTCACAACACACTTAAAAAATTTAAATAATCACCCCAATTAATAAAATTTTATAAAATATTATTGTAATCACACCCTCTAATTCAACCTATTGATACTTTTCAACATCACTTACTATACGTCACATCCAGTATCTCATTCAATATTTTATTTTAGTCATATAATTATTGAATAATTTATTGAATAATTTATTCAACGTCTTCGTTATACATAGTCTTACTCGTAAATTTTCATACTTGGAAAGATAGTCTATTCATCTTATAAATAGCCTAAGGTTCTTGTTATTCACTCATAAAAACTTCAAAGGTTATTGATAACACTACTAGAAATATCGGTATTACCTGCGGATTTTCCTGCGGAAAAATATCCGCAGGAATACCTCAACCCCAACCCAATCAACCTCAACCTCGATCACGGCCTAAACCCACCCAACCTCACACTCAACCTTCTCAACCTCAACCTAACCAACATCAATCTCGAACCATCCCTTCTCGACCTAAACTAACCAACCTCAATATCAACATCAATCTCAAACCATCCCTTCTCTACCTCAATCTCAATATTAATCTCGACCCATCCCTTCTCAACCTCAACCTAACCAACCTTAATAACAACATCAATCTCAAACCATCCCTTCTCAACCTCAATCTCAATATCAATCTCGACTCATCCCTTCTCAACCTCAACCTAACCAACCTCAATATCAACATCAATCTCAAACCATCCATTCTCAACCTCAATCTCAATATCAATCTCGACCCATCCCTTCTCAACCTCAACCTAATCAACGTCAATCTCAACATCAATCTCAACCTATCCCTTCTCAACCTCGATCTCAACATCAATCTCAACCTATCCCTTCTCAACCTCGATCTCAACATCAATCTCGGCCTATCCATTCTCAACATCAACCTAATCAACCCCATTCTCAACATCCATCTCGAACCATCCCTTCTCAAATTATGGTCATTGAAGCCCCATCGTCATCTAGCCATGTTAGTGGAGACACCGTTGGAAATAAAATCCCAATACTTCCTAAAGGTGATGGGTGAGTGTCTTACTCGCATATAATAGTTAATACTCCCTTTATGTTTGTGCATATATTTGGAGTTGATATAAAGAGGACATCTTTATTATAATCTCTTGTGGTATGTGATGACACTTATTGCTGTTTACGTAAGGACCCCAAATGGAACTTGTGATCATTATAAATATTAGAGCAATATGAAAATACTGTAAGAAAAAGAATCGAAAATGTTCATTAGGTATAACATAGTCTATTTAAAATGTCTCTTTTTTCAGGTTTGATCTTCACAAACTGGTGGTTGCAGAAATTGCTCACATCATTCGTACTCATTTGGTTGAGGGAAAACCATCGTGGAAGAAATTATCATCTACTCAACGTGATTCTTTCTTTGACTTACTTCAGGTAATTAAATCTAAATTATTGTACTAGTTACATATAAGGAAATCTCCATCAACAGAGGTTAATACACGACACTCTTTTGCTTACTAGTCATTTTTACTAACATTGGGTAGAGAGAAACGCCTCACAACCTTTATAGTTTCACCAACAATATAAATCTTAAAAAGAAGACCACCTGCAATGTAACCCACTCCTCGAATGGAGAGAAAGATTTAAAAAAAAAGTGAATAGGTGTATGAATCAGTTAACAAACCATGATTAACAAACTCTTGAAGAACAAGTGGAGGTTTAAGTTTTTAGTGATAACCAACTGTTGCGGAACCCTAACCTTGCCTAAAATTAAAAGTTGATAAAAAAACACAAATTGCTAGTGTAGTGCAAAATACATTATTCTAAATTTAGGCTTAGCTAAGATTCATGAAGAAAACTCAAAAACTTTGAGATCAAGTAAGTGTTTGACTATTTTAATCAGCAAATCGCTTAAATTTAAATTACCATGGCAGTCTGATAAATTTAGCTCTGCCACATTTTGTAGCATGGATTGTCGATTGAGTAAATGTTGAATTGCATCTGGAGGGTCAAGGATGGTTACTTCGGGATGTTTATGCCTGTAGTCCTTCAAAAATAAATATACAAGTTTAGACATAAAAATCAGGCCCGTCCAAATATAAAATTCACAGACTACTCAAATAATGACATGCTACACTTTGGCTTAAAATACACAACAGAAAAATTAACAATATGACCAATTTAGAGAAGCTGTAAATTCATCATCTCAAAATTACCAAGCAAATTATTTTAGAAAAGAAAATTAGGACTAACTTTTATAAAAGCCAAATTTGTTAGCATGCTAACCTGAAACCTTTCACACATTTGTCAGAACTCAGAAGCTCTCATTTTTTGTTCTTCCAGGTTGATATCATTATATCTATGACAATAATTTTATGTTTTGACCAAACATAAATAGAATACTGTGACTTACATTGATTATTTTGTTACAGAAAAAGTTTACATGGCTACCAGAACATAAGGTTACGGTACGACGTAATTTTGAAAAAAGAGGTGCAGCTAAGATGTCCCATTTAATGCAAGAAGTTCGCCAAAACTTAGATGACAAACCCGGCTGGATGGGAGATGATGTGTGGAAGCAGTAATTGGTACATTGGAATTCTTCCAAATTCAAAAAAGCATGTCAAACCAATAAAAGGAATCAGTGTTCTATGGATGGTGCATCTGTTCACACTGGAGGATCTATTCCTCATCGTTTGCATTGGAAAAGAATGGTATGTATTATAAGTTTTTCATTAAATTTCTCAAATTAGTATTTATAATAAACGACATTGTTTCTTGTTTCTTTTAAAATTTTAGAAAAAAGAAAAGGGAGGTGTAGATCCATCATTGACGGAGTTCTATTTTCGCACACATAGGAAAAAGGATCAAAGTTGGGTAGGAGATCATGCTGAATCCGCATATGTGAGTACTAATTTGATTGAATTTTAAATCTGCACACAAGTCTTTTGGAATGTATCACTTTTCTTGAATTTAATTCCTTACTATTTTGTAAATTTTCATTTAGGATCAATTTGAACGGAAAAAGTTGGAGATTTCTTCTCAGATTCCAACTAATCTTGAAGAGGATGAAGCTGATAGTCAACCAACTATTGGAATTCCACCTGATTTGGATATATGGGTAGAGTCAGTTGGAAAGAAGAAAGGGAGGGTATTTGGTCTTGGAACTGCTTCCAAGACTTTGGTTTCATTATCAAATAAACCTTCAAGTGTTTCGAGTGACTCTCAAGAGGTTGATGCTTTGAGAAGTCAAGTCCATGCTTTAAATGCATCGTTGCAAAGACAAGAACAAGAGAAGTTGGAGATGAGGCAACAATTGCATCGACAAGAAAAAGAGATGATCTAAGCGAATAGTAAAATTTCATTTTTAATGAATCATTTGGGATTTCTTGGGTCATCTTCTCGTCCACCACAACCAACTAATGAAAGTGATCAATATGAAGATGACGTCGAAGAACCATCTAATGAAAGTGATCAATACAAAGATGACGTCGAAGAACCATCTAATGAAAGTGATCAATACAAAGATGACATCGAAGAAACACATGAAGAAGACGTTAGTAATGAATTTTAATTTTTAAGTTAGCAAGACAAATAAATTGTTTGAGTCATTTTTAGTAATATGACTATGTAAGAACTTGTTAAGTTTATAAATTGTTCTATGAATGTGTTTTATTTAAAATCAAAGCATTTAAAATTAAATTTTATTTTTTGTAGTTTATAAATTGTTGTTCCATGAATTTTTCTTCTTTAAAATCAAAATATTTTAAATTAAATTTTTATTTTTATATTATGGTTATTTTAAATATATAATTCGAAATTATTTTAAAAAAATTAAGTTTAATATTTTCTGCGGATTTTCCTGCGGATTTTCCTGCGGATTTTCCTGCAGATTTTACCTGCAGATTTTCCTGCGAAAATTATTACCACGAAGGTATTAGCTAAGAACCATAAACCGCAGGAAAATACGCATTTCCTGCGATTTTTTGCTCAAATCCGCAGGAAAATCCAGCTTTTCTAGTAGTGTAAAGAGAATGGCAACCAGCAACATCAAATTCGTGGTACTTACATTAGCAGTCGTGTGCATTGCTTCATCGATGGTTCATGCAGATGTAGTAACCGGTAGTAACCGATGCGTACTATCTACATTGCTCTGTTACACAAAAACCATGTGTGACGGTGAATGTGGCCAGTGGTGCAAACAGAACAATTACCCTCTAGGTGGAAACTGTATACCACCTGACACACCTAGCTCACATGGGTGTTGTTGCCTTAAAGATCAATGATAACTTTTTTTTACAAGATTGATGGTCGTTTCTATTTCCCATATGTAATAATTGTCACTACGGTAAAAATATAACAATAATAACAATAATTATGATTTTTACTATTTTAATTTCTTTTTAAATTTATGTGTGAATGCTAAACCTGTTTAGAGATTATGTTTTCTAATCTTTCTGGAGGTATGTTTTTCTATTGATGGTAATTTCTTTGAAAATCTTTGTTATGAAGAATAATCTTAAATCTCTTTCTGTGGTGTAGAGTTGTACTTCGTTTAGTATTCTGACTTGATATATCTTGAGTTTATATTACATCATTTCTTGTATTTTTGAGGTCTTATGACGGCTCTTTTTAATATATACCAGGCAGAGTTCCGTGTGATATTAAATATTTGTAAACTTTGTTAAGATATTTTATTAATTAAATGAAATGAAATATAAAATTTAACTAACATAAATAAAATTAAATATTTGAGTAGCTCTAACTAAAAAAATACTTAGATATTAGAAGACTTTTTTTATCAAATAAGTATTCAATTTAAATGTAATTGGATAAAATGCATATATTCTCCATAATTTTGTTTCGAACATCAAATTGATATAATTTATTTTAGTGAGTTTGATTTTGTTGTTGATTAAATATTTGTCTCTTATTTTTTATAAATATTTTGATGACAAAGTTAGTTATGTATTTTCTTTTTTATATTTAACAGACACATATCCCTGTTCTTTTTACTATGTTTAGCAATAATAAATCAGTCACACGTAATCAATATTAAATCAAAGAATAATAATTGTCAACTTTTTAATAGTCTCTTTTTTCTAGTATACTCATATTGTAATTAAAGATCTTTAATAAATTTTTTGGAGCATAATCTTTATTAAGAAAAGGAATATATATATATATATATATATATATATATATATATATATATATATATATATATATATATATATATATATATATATATATATATAAATAATTTAATATGTCAATTAATATATATAATATTTAATAGTATATGTTTTGAATAAATTTAAATATATTTATATTTAATTATATCTATATTTTTACACCGAAATAAGTTTGGCTTAAATCATATATATTATATTTATTTTTTTTGAAACAGGAAAATTTTCATTGGTTCAAAAAAATCAGGAAGAACAATGTGACCAAAAGGTCCAACAACAAAGTTACAAGAAAGACGCGGAACTTGGAGATCTAAGGCATTAGTAAATTGTCAATGTGGACCCTAAGTGTAACACTCCAATATTACCCAAGGTTTAATATGCAAAAATCAGAGTAATTTAAAATTTCATAAATTCAATACTGAGGCATCACACCTTCAAAAACAACTCACTTTAAACGGTTTGCTTTAAAGTATAAATCTCGGATACATAGCAACGTCGGAAATCATAAATTGATTCATAAAAATCAAAACATCTTCTTAATTAAACTTCCTTAACAATTCATGTTTTCATAAAATATTATTCTCATATACAAAAGAAAAAAAAACAACAAAAGAACAACAACAATGACAACATAAATATTTCCCCCGAGTGCTACGTATGAGAGCGACACCGACTCGACTAACAACAGCTATAAACTCCGTCTTCATAACCTGCACGTTACCAATATAAAGGTAACGACGAAACAAGTAAAGGGTGAGATAATCCAAAACATATAATTAAAGGCATGATAATATATATATATATATATATATATATATATATATATATATATATATATATATATATATATATATATATATAGTTTCGGAATTATAAAGGGTATAGATTAATAAGTGTAATTCCAACACATATTCAAAACTCACTTACTTTAATCGTCATACTAATGTGTATAATCAACACTTTATCGTCATAACCTCATCGGGATAAATCATCACAACAACACATAAACTATAAACAACAACATCAAATAACAACACCAAACAATGCTAATAACATAAGCAACATAAATAAAATCATCACCAATTGGCTAAAGCCCGTCGTCGTTTTTCGGCATAAAAGCCCATCGTCACAAACATCATTAAATCATATTTTCATTAAGCATTTCATCAAGGTTAAATCATCGCAAAACTCATCATTTATATTCACCGCATAGTTATCATGAAATTATCAAGTCATATTCATTTCATGTTCATCATAAAGATCATCACCAAACAAAGCATCATATATCATCACAATTCAACATCATCAATCAATTAAAACCCAACGCCAAAGAACTCAAACATAAACATAACCGACTCCATGAGACACGACTATGTTATGCATGTGGTACCCGTCGCTTTATCCATAATTAGGAACACTTGGTATAAAAGCCCATCGTCGCTTGGCATTAAAGTCCATCGTCGCTTGGCATAAAAGCCTCGTCGCTTGGCATAAAAGCCCTCGTCGCCAATGCAATGTATGTGACTCGATAATAAAACAACACAACACAAAAACATCATCATCGCTCATCAAAATTGGCATAAAGCCCACATCGCCATAATTTATCCAAATCAAGATAAATATATCATCGCATCATATTTGCATTATGCAAAACGTCACATATAATTCATCATCATCAAAAGTCATGCATTCACAAATCGGAAGCATTTATTAACAACATCTATATAATCATCACATCATCATGTACAAAAACATATATCATCGCATCGCATTTCATCAAGTATTCATTAATAAATACATCGTCGCAAACATCATGTTTAATCACACCACATCATTATCAATACTAACTAGTAGTGTATGGAATTGGGAAAATGAAAAGAAACAGAAACTAATTTACAAAATTATACAGGAAACTCAATCTGCAGAAAATAGAAAACTAAAATACAGCAAACAGAAAATGGGAATTTCCGTTGCACCCCCTTACCTACAAAAGGCGGACGCCCTAGGGGCCTTAAGGAAGGGAGGCGGGTGCCTCAATGAGGGGGACAGTCGCCCCACACATGGAGGTGGGCGCCTCCCCCATGCCACCATCTTCCAACAATTTTCTTACTTCTTCCCTGCGTTTTTACAGACAGAGCATTTCATTTTCTGGTTTTTCACAGTTACTGTTTCTTATAATTTCTTCATTCCATAACTTCTAATTTCTACTACTAGCAATGAAACACCCAATAATCCACACTCCTAACCCAATCTTTTCTAATCTATTTCAACAAACAATCAACCAAAACCCTATAAATCAACTTATCAACTTTTCCCCCAAATCTAAAATATATCAACCAAAACCCTAACTATATGAGATGAAGAAATCAAACCCCTTACATCTAGCTTGGATGATTCTTGATGATCCTACAACCCAACCTTGCTCTTCTCTTGCTCCTCTTCTTCTTCTTCCCAAAACCCTCTCTTTTTCTCTCTATGTTCAAGTTTTGCTTTGGTGTGTTATGTTGGAAAGAAAAACAAGGAAAGTGTTTTTATGGTATTCTTACTAGTAAACTAAGGTGTAAACCCAATCCTTCCAAATTAATCCTCACACCCCTAATTTATTTAATTAATTAACACATTAATAATATCTAATTATATTATTAACTCAATTAATTAAAATAATTCCGGGGAATTAAATATCGGTCCGAATAATATTTTACCGAACCGAACGGAATAAAAACCCGACCGAACAAAACGTCGTCAAATATATTATCAGATATATTGATTAATATAAATATTTTCGTCGCAAAATAAATATCGATCGGTAATTCGAAAATATTAATATAATGTAATATTAATTAAAACGGGCGTTACACTAAGCTTATACTTGTCTCAGCATCTATAAATGACAACATCCATAATTCTATCAGCAGTGGATTGATTGCTCACATCCGTAGCAAAACACTTTTGGTTGCGGTATCTCCAAATCTCATGAATTGTCTTCGAAATTGCACACAAAATAATTCTCTTCTTCCTGCCTTTTTTTCTTACACTCCTTAATCAACCATAAGAGTTCCTCCTTCCAAGGCCCTGGACGGTGTTGCACCTCAAGCCAAGCAAGGATTTCCTCCCAAATAGCATAAGTACTTGGGAATTCAAACAAGACATGATCAATTGATTCTTCTTCACTATAAAATCAACACTAGGCATTGTTAATCATACCAAAACGCAGTAATCTATCCTTGGTTGGCAACTTACGATGGCAAGCCATCCATAGCGTATGAACAACCTTTTTCCTAGCCACATTACCATACAACACAGTATGCCAAGGGACATTATAAACCGCCTTAATGAGCTCTTGGTACACCAACTTAGATTTGTATTTTTTCCCTGCATCACAGTCCCCCAATTCTGTAGACTGCTCACCTCTCCACGCATGCTCAGAATATTCTTAAGGATCCACGAGGCAGATGGACGAACGGGGACCTACATAATGTTATCCTGCTTCAAGTAATAATTATGGATCCACCTAATCCACAAACTATCCGCTTTGCCATTGAGATTCCAGAGGTAACACGACAAACACACTTTGCTCCAAATGGATAAAGAAATGATGTTCAGACCATCTTTGGACTTAGGCAGGCACACATGTTTCCAAGCAACATGAGATTTACGGGATCCAGTCCCTAATCTGGACCAAAGGAAGGACCTACAAATAGAATAAACTCTCTTCATCGTTTGCTTCGACAAGGGAATACAATGCAGCCAAAAGATATTGATGGCAAAGATAACACTTTGAATCAACTGGGTTCTGCTGGCAAAACTCAACAAACGAGAACTCCAGTGCCTAATACGGTTCACGATTTTATCCACAAGCCCAACGCAATCCTCATGGGTTAATCTCTTAGATGATAAATGAATGCCAAGGTAAGTAAACGGAAGCATACCCTTCTCAAAAGAAGACATAACAAGGATGTTATCCTTCTCACACTGATCAATATTACCACAAAACACCTTGTATTTTGTCGGATTCACCTTAAGGCATGTGGCAACACCAAACTGCTTGAGAACCTGCAGAACCTGTTGCACCGAAGCCAAGTCCCCTTTAGTGAAAATAAGGAGATCGTCTGCAAAACTCATGTCAATAATCTAGGGTTTAGCACATTTGGTGTGGAACGAGAAACCCGGATTCTGGCCCATTTTCTAAAGCATACGATGCAGGTACTCCATAATCAGGACAAACAACAAAGGGATAAAGGGTCTCCCTGACGAAACCCTCTTTTTGCTGTCACAAAATCAGAGAGCTTATTGTTGATTTTGTATCTGTACGAAATAGTGCTGACAATAGCCACTGGTCCAAGCTATGAAATGATTTGGGAAACCCAACTCTTCCATGATGTCTTCAAGAGCAACCCAATCAACACAATCATAGGCCTTCTTTATGTCAAGCTGAAGCATACAACGAGGAGGGCCACTCTTGATAGATTAACCTTTCATGAGCTCAAACGCAAGTAGCACATGTTCGTGAAGATGCTGCCCAGGGACAAAGGTCGCTTGCTCACATCCACAACACTGCTAAGCACCTTACCAAGTGTATTAGCAAGCACCTTGGATATTATCTTTAGCATAATAGTAACACAAGAAATCGGTCTAAAATCGCTCACCTTACAGGCCCCTTCAAACTTTGGGATAATGGTCATAATTGTACTATTAACCGCCTTATATAACCTGTCCGAGTTAAAGAAATCATGAGCAGCGTCCATGACATACTCCTGGATGATGTGCCAGAATGATTTGTAAAAGCAGGCACTGCAACCATCAGCTTCAGGAGCTGTAAGATCATTGATGGTTTTCAACACATTCACGACCTCTGCAGTAGAAACAAGGCCAATAAGGCTATCATGGTGCTCCAGCTTCACTTGATTCCCGTTACGCAAAACTTCAATGTCAATTTTCTGGGTGACTCTCACAGCAGATCTGATAAGGTCTTTATAGAATTGCAGAACTTCCTTCTCTATCGAACCCTGCTCCAGAATAACATGAACCTCCTTATCAATTAGTTTGGCAATATGTGATTGCTTGTAACAAGTTTTGAGGGTGGCATAGAAGTACGCATTATTACCATCACATTACCTCCAGGTGCTGGAACCATTTTTAAAACAAAGTTCATCACATTAGCTTTCCAACGCTTCAAACGAAACTCAAATCTGACGTCCAGAACTCATGTTATGAATTTTACAAGTTTTCAAAAAATGTTGTCAACTTCAGAAAATCAATTTCCCGTAATAGGTAATCGATTTCCACCTTGTGAGAGTGAAAAATCTGCTGCTTTGAGTACAAAATCACTTTTTTTTAAACCCATCTAGACAACCTCGAACATCATAGAATACATAATTTGAGATCCTAACTTCAACATACCACAACACACATCATTCACCATGATTAATTGCGTCAAGTTACAATCCCAATAACCAATTCACACAATGCATATTTTATAGCAACCATTGACACTAACACAATCAATATTTTCAAGAACACAAAGAGGTAACTCAACACCGACAACTTCACGATCAACCGGAAGTGTTGCAACATTCCAACTACCTGAGTTTCATCTTCTAAAAGTTATCCTTCTTACTTACCAAATATCTTCTAGCACAAGAATATGCATCGACTCATCAAAACAATTCATAATCACTTGTTTTAACTTCAAACATTCGACCAAATGATAACTTCAAGCTAATCCAACATCTTTCTCTAATGATGAGTCGCTATTATCCTAGGGAAACATCGGAACTCACACCCAATTGGAACATCATTATCCATAACATCGTCCTCCACTCCCAGTGATGTGAACAACACAAGTACCTAATTATTACCCCTTAAGAGCATTTTATCTGACTGTTAGACTGAATTCTTGAATTCATACTTCCTCTGAATTCGGGAAACCACACGGTCTAGCCAACATTTGCACTCATGTAATCAATATCACATTGATCCAACTCTTCACACCAGAATATCTCGGAGAAGTAAAGCTTCTCCCCCACTTGCTTCTAAACCACTCCTGCAACCAAGTATTTAGAAAAACAAGCAAGTACCGACAGTGTTTCACACACATGTCGCATACAAAGGAATAATGACATTAAGACACTGGTCACAACGACCGACTATGGTCTGATACCACTATTGTAACACCCTTCTAAATACCCCCGTAATTAATAAATTATTTCAGATTTAACATGCATTAAAGGGCATCACAATTAATTAAAAACATAAAACTCTTATACAATGTCATGCTTTCATGGGAAACACAATTCCATTTAAAAAGAAATACATGTTTAACACAACGTAATAACATCAGAACTTGGATAATTTCAAATCCCAAATAAAATCATCAAAGGTCAATGCCTTGAATCACCAAAACAATTATCCAACTAAAACATCAAATCAAAACTGAGTTTAATAATAACTCTAGACAAACGTTCCCTAGTGTTACAATTAGAGTATGACACCGCGTCGAGCCATCCTCACCAACTCCTATGTCGTTAAAGCTTCAATCTGAAATCATCAAAGTAAGGGTGAGACTACATCATAATTAAAATGCATTATAAATTCATAAAATAACAGAATTTCATAAGCTATTATTCCACCCTATTCAGTATAATCAGATTTATTTATTCATTCCACAACACAAGTCGTAAATATACATGACACACAACAACCAAATTATAACGCTGGAATTCATCCTAACATGCTATAATCCATACAAATGTAATGCAAGACTCTATGCATGTGGTACCAAAAGTGAACTAAATTCACTATACTGTTCCATTCCAACTCGGACCCAGTACAACATCTGCTCCATTCCAACTCGGACACAGATACGCCTCGCCGTCCATTCCAACTCGGAAACGATTATTGGCCAACTCACTAATTCCACACAATGGTAATTAGCTACCACCAAATGTATATTCATGCACATCAACAAGCATTTAACATTCAACACAGGTTATGATAACATCATACATCATAAATCATCATCAATCCAAAACATGATAACCATAATTTATCTTGAACATCATCAAACAACATAAACATGCACAAGCAATTACTGCAACATCATCACCAAAACATGATAACCATTATTTATCATCAAACAGCATAAACATGCACACCATCAAACATGCAACATCATCAATCAAAACATGATATCAATCAACTATCATGAGCATCACCAATAGCATAAACATACAAGAAATTACCCACTAATCAGTAATGTCATCCCCAACACACGCGTACAACCATCAATATGCACATAATACATCAACGCAACAACATACCATTTCCTATCCACCAAGTACATAGGGTACGAATAAACCACAAAGTCGGAAAACCAATACTTTTCAAAATAAAATCAAGTTACTATTATTTTCTTTATTTCATAAACTAGAGTATTTAATTTAAGAAATAACGTCCAAAACACGATTAAAACGGACTTACGGTTTGAAAGTTATGAATTTTCAATGTTTAGTATTTTTCAAAAAGTATCAGTGGTAACCGGTTCCTCCAGGGTAGTAACTGGTTCCCAAAATCATTTGAAAACACGTTGCTGGAAAATGTATGGGGAACTCGGGTTCTCCTATAGGGGAACCAGTTCTCAAAGCCAAAAATCAGTTTTTCAAGTAAAATACATAGTGGTAGCCGGTTCCCCCCACAGGGTAACCGGGTTCCACGATCCTTGTAGTAGAAAATCACTCTTTTGACAGCATTCTTCATTCTCAATCCATCCAATAGTTCCAATTACAAATCCATACACAAATAACACCAAAACACATCCCAATACATGATTCCAATGCCATAACAACACACCACAACGTCATACAACAACTCTATAACACCAATTGCATCAAGAATGTCAAAAATCATGCATTTAGGGTCAAAACTCATAAACCTAAAAAATCCTAAATTGGGATTCCTAATCTCTTACTCTATTCCTCTTTGCCTCTTCTCTCTTCTCACGTATAATCCTCTTTTCTCCAAATTGGCTTTCTAACCTCTTTTCCTCTTATTATTTCCTTTTTAGTATAATAATAGCAATAAAATAAAATTAGAGGATTTTACTCCATACACCCCTCTCCTATACTAATCACCACATAAGCCAAATTCTTTTTCTTTATTTATTTTTCAATAATTCTAATATTCCAATAATTTCCAAAAATCAAATTTTAATTAATTAAATAATTAAAATTCCAATTTAGTAATAATTGAAAATATGGGGTGTTACAGTTTAGATCTGCGAAGTTAACAAGCTCTTCGTGCCAAAGATCTATTTTTGAAGTTCGTTTTCTCCTGATGTCCTCTCTTCTATGGATTCACTGTTGTCAGGTGTCTTCCCTTTTGATCTGCAAAGTCGCTTATCTACAAGTTGCTCTATGCTGAAGATCTGTGTCTGTGTCCAAATTGGCTGGGCATATACGACTAGAGTTCTGATTATGTAGGTCCGCAAAGCTGCTTATCAACAAGCATCTCATGCCGAGAGTCTATGTTAGGAGTGATATTATTCCTCCATGTCGAGTTCTCTTATTTCATATCCACGAAGTTAGCAAGCTCTTCGCACCGAGGATCTATGTTTGGAGTTCTTCTATCAACAGTCGTTTCTCCTTACTTGTTAAGTTCACCGTGGTCACATGTCCCCATTTTCTAAGACCTGCGAAGTTAACTAGCTCTTCGTTCCGAGGGTTTATATTTGGAGTGATGTTTATCCTCCTTGTGGAGTTCTCATTTGCTTAGGCCTGCGATGTTAACCTGCTCTTCGTGCCAAGGGTCTATGTTTGGAGTTCGTCTATCAACAGTCGTTTCTCCTTCCTTGTTGAGTTCTCTTGTGCCTAGATCTATGAAGCTTCTTATCAAACAAGCATTTCATGCCAAGGTTCTATGCTTGGAAGCTATGTTCTTCCTCCTTTTTGGGTTCTCATTTGCCTAGATCTACGAAGCTGCTTATCGAACAAGCGTTTCATGCCGAGGGTCTATGTCTGGAAGTTTTGTCTTACTCCTATTGAGTTCTCATTTGCATAGGTCTGCGAAGTTTCTTATCAACAAGCACTTCGTGCCGAGGATCTATGTTTGAAGTTCGTCATTGCTAGACGTCTTCTCCCATTTGAGTCCATCGTGTTAGGTGTCCTCTTTACCCTTGATCTGCGAAGTTTCTTATCAACAAGCGCTTCATGTCGAGGATCATTGGTTATCTTCATCATCAATGGGTCTCGCTTTCATGGGTGTCCTCTCTGTATCATCCCTAGGGGGTCTCATAAGTACAAGTGTTCTCGTAAGCAGGATACCCGAATCTCGTTTTTATAAGTGTGTTTTCTCTTTATCATCCCTGGTGGGTCGCTTCAATGCAAGTGTTCTCGTGTGCGGAATGCCCGAGTTCGCGTGTATAAGTTTGTCCTCTTTATATCTCTTTATGATCCTTGATGGGTCATTTCAGTACAAATGTTCTCGTGAACGGAATGCTCGAGTTCGTTTGTATGAATTTATCTCATTTATTTCTCATCCTTACTGAGTCGCTCTTTCATGGGTGTCCTCTCTTCATCATCCCTAGTGGGTCACTTTAATACAAGTGTTCTCGTGAGCGGAATGCCTGAGTTCGTTGGTATGAGTTTTCCCTCTTCATGTTTTCCCTAGTGTATATGTTCAAGTTGGAAATCCAAAATATAATAATTCCCCGCTCACCTTTAGAGCACGAATTTTACGGTTCATTTAAGTATTCAATCATCTTCTACCTTGTTGGTTCGAAAGGCATGCGCCAATCTCAGCCCCCGGTCGAAGAAGATTGAATAAGGGCAGCTGTTGCACCCCAAAATTCACCTTCTTTATTTTTTGATAAATAATTGGCTTATACTTATTCAATAGGTGCATTACATGCATATCATTCATTCATTAACCACGAGATCTAATTTTTCTAATTGAGCGAGCATGCACCATTCTAAAGAAGAGGTTTGATTCCCAAAAGCTAAATATCAGAGGTTCTATTATTTTAGAGCGTCATCTTAATGTGCAAGATGTGTATGTCTAAGGGTTCCCTGACTCTCTCATGAGAATCGAGGTTTTAAGGTTCTGATCTTCTGTTGTATGGATATTGACCGAATATTTGAGCCAAAATAATTCTATGGCCTTTGGTGAGTCTCGAGGTATCTGTATACGGCTTGTCGATCTGTGCGATTCATCAGAAAGTCAAGAGCAGTCGGATAAAAGCATATTTGAGTGTACGTACAGAAAAGTCAACAAAAGTCAAAGTTTGACCAAGTGGAATTTCTGGTCAAAATTATTGTCAAAAGTCGACATTAGAGAAAATGTGACCGTTTGTTGGGAAAAGTCGGAAGAATCGAGTGAAAACAAGATTTCTTGCATTTTAAGGAATTTTGGACTTAGAAATTTTTTCTAAGTTTTGAGCACTTTATGTTCCCGGAGCCATATTGTCAACTCTCTATCTCACTCGTCTGTGGTCGAAAGTTTGTGAATTTGTGATCATTGGGAAGAGCACATTTCGTACTCCGAATTTGTCCGTGTGAAGATTTCTCTTAAAATGCGCAGATTTCAAGTTATGAGGCTCCGAAGTTTGAAGTTTATAACTTTCAAAGCTTACACTTAGTGAAATTTTGAGTGTTTTCCAACATGTTCAAGTATCCTACTTCGAGTTGAGTTCAAAATAAAAGTTGTTCAACTTGTGGCAATGCACAACTTTTCTGAAGGAATAAAATCCATTCGGGATTCGTATCGGAAGTTACGAAGCTTGAAAGTTATGAGTTTGTCATGTTTACAATATTAAACACATATTTTTTTAAGTGTGTTTTTCTATGGGCAAGCTGACGACTTCGGGTTCAATTTTCTCATCATTTTCGATTTCGTATTAGAAAACGCTTAACTACAAAGTTGTTCACTTCGCGACGATCTTGAGCGTTGCAGAAGAAATCAAATTGATTTGGGCCACGGATCGAGGGTTACAAGGCTGTAAAGCCCAAGGAAAACATTCGGTAAAATTTTTCTGACATTGTCGGTATTTTGTCAATTATGATTTCTAATCTTCGGGATTGATTTAAAGCATGCTACGGGCTTCGATTCAAAAAGTTTTCAACACGAAAGTTGTTCACGGAAATTTGTTCTCCAACTTTAATCTTTGGACCTTTTCCCGAAGAGCTTGATATTTCTATTTTTCGAGTGCAAAAGGGATGTACATGAGGGAGACACGTATGAGATTCTTATTTTTCATAATTGGACAAACAAGCGTACACTTGCGGGCATTATGGTGAATCTTGGCCAAATTTTTTGAAAAGGGAAACACTCTCGCTGCTTTCTGAGCATGACTGCTTCCTTCTTCGAGGAGGACCACCTTCTTTTAACCTCTCACTCTCTCGTCCCTAACTTCACTTCTCTTCACTCTCATCTCTCTCAATTCAACCTTCCACCATAGTAACAACCTCTAACAAACTCACTCTCAACTTCAACCACCGATAACCGGCTCCACCTTCTTCCACTCTTTCTTCGTAACCATCAAAACCATAAAAAACTCCGACGCCCTCCCTCTTTATCTCTCACGCTATAATCTTTCTCACGCCAACCTACATTTTCAACCAAAGCCTCTCTTATTTCTCATGCCAGAACCACCATAACAACTATAACAAATTCACCGCAACAACCACAACTTTTCTTCAAACGACCTCACTCTCTCTTTTGCGGAACCGCTCTCGATAACTGTCGTAACAACCTTCTCATTCTCTATCAAAATCAAAACGATCGTAACAGGATCATCACGCCATCACCATCATCCTGTTGGTAGTTCAGTGATGCTCATGATTTTTGGCTATAGATTCGAAGGAATCTAATAAATCCTCGCTCTTCGGATTCACTCATTATCGCACCCTAAATTTCGCCACAATTTTTCATCTATCATTTTTATCCGATTCATTTACGTTTGCATCCAGAATAAAAGTTGTTTTTTTAAATAATTATACATTTTACCTGTGCATATCATATTTTGCATTATTTTCTCAAATTCGCGTTCGATCTTTGCATTTTTATAATTAAATTTGTATTTGTCGATTTTTGCGTCAAAATTTTGTATTCACATTTACATTTTTTCTTGAAATTAGCAAGTTTCTTTTTCATTATTTAATTTAATCTTCAATTATTATTGTCTTTTTAGTTTTACTTTAATTAAGTGATCTTTTATTTGCTCTTGTCTTATAAGAAAAATACAAAAAGACTGGTCTTCATTCTTCTTACATAATAAAAAAATTGTACAAGTTTCACAACAACAATTCCACGTTTAATTCAAAGAACATCCCAAGACTTATCATTATGCAAGTAGTATCCAAATTTAAGGTTTATGGTTTTTCATGTTACAATTCAAGGATCAAGGAATGTCCAAACCAAGTTTGTTTTCATTCAAATTACAAATTCTTTCTACAAGAATATTTCAAATGTTGGAAATTTACAAGTTCATCAAAATTTTCGAATATTCTTAAAAAATTCAATCATAATCTTGAATTACAATTCAAGTTTCCTAATTCTACAAAAATTGCTTAAATACAAGGAAGTTATCATGACTATGCTCCATCTTCAAGCTTCGATTCTCAAGAATTTGCCTCAATCTCTCCAAGCTTCAAGACCATCTTGGCTTCCTTGAATTTCTTGACCCCTTGCAACTCATAGAACAAGAAAAGAAAAGATTTGGTTAGAGCAATCAACATTGAAAGTTAGATAACAAGAATTGTCAAACAAAAGCTTCGATTTACTTTTGAATTCATCATTAGGGGTTAGAGGCAAGAATCAGGTTCAAGGTTTTCGTATCATGGGTAAATATTCAAGGCCTCAGTCAAAATCAATTTCATCCCTCATTGGCCTATCACCTCTATTGCAAATCAAAAATAAATTTGGTTCACAGAGGAGGTGAGAAAACTAAAAAGCAGCAAGTATATTTCAGTGTGACATCATAGCAGAATAATGACAAATCCAGCAAGCCAATAACAAGTACAGAAAATCAGAAGCAACATTGCCAGCCCAACTACATATCAGAATCACAAAATTTTAGCCCAAGACAGAACTACACACCCTGATAACAAATGACCAAGTCCAGCAACTAAGGACAACCCTAATTATCAGCAGTATAAAGCCAATCATTGGCACAGAAAGAGGAGGAGGACTATTCAGACAGCAGAAACCATAGCCACAACAAATAAAACAAACCCAGAAACCTTAACGTTTCATCATCACCTTCCCCAAATTTGCAGAACCTTTCAGAAAAAAAACCAAACACTGAAAATAACACAGAAAAAGCCATTTTTCACCAAACATAAAGCCAACATCCAAACCCATTCACGGTGAATCACAGAAAAAATCATCACCATTCCCAGAAACATAAACAAAACAATAAGAAGAACAGAACCATCATAACAATCATAAACCCTAAATCATTTTATCATCATTTTCTTAACATCTAAACCCTTCAGAATTGAAAAAGACGGAGTGGAAAAGAAGAAGCCATAAGTTATAAGAATTTCATCGGGGTTGCAGCTGTAAGCCACCGTCTGTCGTCGTCGAACTCCCAGCCACGCCTCAATAATATCATTTTCGGCATCACAAAAGCTTCACCGTCATCATAATCACCGATTGTCATCATCATAAACTTAGGGTTTCACTTTTCCCTTTCAAGATCTACGACGAATCATGGAGTTTCTGTAGAAATCAACACAAGATTCATGATCAGAGAAGCAAGATGAAGAAGATTAAATGAAAAAATCTGAAATCGGGACAAGATTCATCATTGCTGTCGTCTGCCGCCGCAAACATTCATAGTCTCCGTCGTCATCTTCATGGGGGCCACCGTGAACATTCATGCAAGCCGCCTAGGAGTTCATCATTACCATCGCTCCAGATCTCATGTTTCTTTTTTCTATTTTTTTATTTTGTTGGTTGTTAAAAGAACGAGAGAGAGTCGAGATAATAAGATCAGAGGACTAAATTTATGATTTGAATTTCTAATTAAGTTTTTAATTAAGTATTGGATCAATGGTTAACCCAGTGGTGACAAGTGTCACCTTCTGTTTGATTGTTCTTTGGATCCCATGCAGGTGTCCCTCCAATTGTACCATGCACCCATGTTGCCTCAGCCATTTGATTCTCACCCGTCCATCATCATCACCATCAGATTTTCATCTAATTAGATCCGACGTTCCGAAACGCCTCCTCACTCTACACCCCCTGGAGCTGCCCATACCAGATTCCAACGACCATCTTAGTGGGCTTGGTCCCTATTTACTATTCAACACCCCCTGATGGCTTCATTTTTTGGCCCATTTCCTATTTATTTTTCGATATATTTTATATATTGTTTTGTTAAATACTTGTTCTATCAAATAGATTTATGAAGTGCCATTTTTGTTTAAATATTTAATTCGTTTGACAATTAGCATTTAATTTAATTAATTATTTCGTTAATTAATTTTATTAAATGGGAGGATTCAACTTTATTAATTATTTAATCAGTTCGATTGGGTTGTATTGTCTATTTATTTAGACTTTTATCTCACTTCTCGATTTGATACATCCCTATTCATAAACTTGTATCCCTATCCCCGTATGGTTTGTAATAGCTTAGGATTTTATTTCCTTGCGTGTTTTAATTACCTCTTAATTACACTTATGTCATTCAATTAGAATACATAGCCTCCTCTTGGGCTGCTCATCAATGAACAGGTAAACATACATAGTGCACACTCGCAAACATTCATAGTTTCGTCCTGGGCTTTTCTACAACGACAACTATCCGATCGATTGTTCCAACCGGTCGTTTAGAATACTAGTGCCACGCTAGTTCCTTTTTCTAGGAGCATACATATGGCCACCTTGTATGGGCTCGCTTGTTTTCATTACTTCCTTCAATCAGATTCTTATAACATCTTGGTTCATACACCGATCGTCCATGCGTAAGGGTTTCATAGTTGGGGGTAGGAGCACC
The DNA here is from genome assembly GCA_021764765.1 of Vicia sativa. Taxonomy (NCBI): domain Eukaryota; kingdom Viridiplantae; phylum Streptophyta; class Magnoliopsida; order Fabales; family Fabaceae; genus Vicia; species Vicia sativa. Next base: position 106,841,050 of record CM038797.1, on the reverse strand, counting down.
TATCCTCACGAGATTAACTAAGTCCATATACTTGATTAATCATGACCCAAATCAAATCTCATCATTCAAGACCTTTCATAATAAATTCTTAAACCTCGATCCAACGTCGAGTTATTTCCAAAAATGTTTTCATAAGGAAACTTGGATGAGGTTTGTCTAAATTGTTAGATGATAGCCTAATGGTTTAAACAAACTTGAGGTTTTTAGATTTTTAGATGATAGCCTAATAAGCTAAAAACTTCTATCCATGACAAAAAAATAGTTAGAGTGACATTTGATTAAATTGTTGGATGATAGCCCAACGGTTTAATTGAATTTAAAGTATTTGGGTCGTTAGATGATAGCCTAATGACTTAAATACTTTTATTCACACCTAATAACGTGAGCCTCGTTTCACTTCATCATTTTCATAATAAAGATTTTGGATGAGAGATGATTGGTTGAACTTGCTCGCCAATTTCTAGTATTTGAATTGTTAGATGATAGCCTAATGTTTCGGTATTTGTCATCCACATTAAAATAAATTCAAACTCATCAAACCTTGCCCATGTGCAAGTCCATTTTTCAAACTATCGCTCACACGCGATCTCCTTTTTCTCACACGTCATATTCTTTCGCTCACACACGAATTGCACTAGTGATGTCTTATCGTCCACGTACGATTAAGCTCCTATTTTCGTAAATAAAATCAATCAACCAACAAACGGTCTCCCAACCGAGAACTACGTAAGCTCTGACTTTCCCATCGCACTTGGGGAATATGTAGGCACGAGATTCTAACATCTTGGCGAGCACACTTTCAAAAAATTAAAACATGTTTCCTTTCATTTCTTTTTCGCACATAATAAGTAGAAGATAGAAAATTTAATTTTAAACACACAAACACACTTAGAACTAAATGGGTCCTATCGAGTACGATAGATGTGAGGGGTGCTAATACCTTCCCCTTGCATAACCGACTCCCAAACCTGCATCTCTTGGTCTCGAAGACCATTTCATTTCCTTCATTTCATCTCTTGGGTTTTATCTGTATTTTCCCTTTCCTCATTAGGAATAAATAAAGTTAGGTGGTGACTTCATTGTTTCATCGTATCAAAATTGTTTCCATAGCGTCAACACTCATGATCCTTCTACTAATTCTTGGAAGAGATTAGCGAGGACCACCATCATTACCCTTGTCCACAACTAATTCTCCGGATATCATAACGAACTTCAAGAAATGGAGGATACATCAGATTTTCTATGAATCTCAAGAAAGTGGAAAATGCGACAGACGTTTCTGTCATACCCCAAAATTTTCCCTCCTGCTTCTCAAGATAATTCCCATCTCCATACTTGAGGATCAAATTCTTGCAAGTGTATAGAGACTCAGCTTTAGTGATCAGTCAGATTAAGGGAGAGTGGGATACGAAGCATCCAAATCTCATTCCATATCGGGAGCATGTGTTGAGTCTGATCCCTTACTTCGAAGAAATCACTTTCGATCACATTCCACGAGAAGAGTATCATTGGCAGACGCATTGGCTACCATGTCATCTATGTTCAAGGTCAGATGGGACAACGAAACTCCCCAATTCATCATTGAAAGGTTCAACGAACCAGCATACTGTTGTGAACTTGATACAGAAGAGAAACCTTGGTTCTTCAAAGTGAAGAAGTATCTCGAAACTCAGGAATATCCCGTAGGGGCATCTGTCAATGATAAGAAGTTCTTAAGAAGATTCGCATCCAAATTCTTTCTCAGTAACGACATCTTATACAAGCGCAATCACGACTTGTGCTTACTCTGTTGTGTAGATCAGAGAACAGCGCAACGGATCATGGAAGAATTACATGAAGGCGCATTTGGTACCCACTACAGTGGACATACGATGGCTAAGAAGATTCTAAGAGTAGGTTACTATTGATCCACTATGGAAGCTGATTGTTACCATTATGTTTGATCTTGTCACAAATGCCAGATATACGCAGACAGAGCGTACGTACCTCCAGTTCCATTAAATGTTCTGACCGCTCCATGGCCTTTCGCAATGTAAGGTGTAACACCCCAATATTACCCAATGTTTAATATGCAAAAATTAGAGTAATTTAAAATTTCACAAATCCAATACTGAGGCATCACACCTTAAAAAAAAACTCACTTTAAACTATTTACTTTAAAGTATAAATGTCGGATACATAGCATCGTCAGAAAACATAAATTGATTCAAAAGTGTAACACCCCATCTAAATACCCGAATATATTAATTAAATTAATATCAAAATCAACTTTAATCAGAGTTAACACGGCAAATGCGGGATGTCACAATTAATAGATAAAATAAAACTTCATTCAAACAGTAGCCATGCTACACTGAGGATCATCATCCAACGATTCAAAACATCATAAGACCATGTCTTACACAGCGGAATTACCAAAATCAATCAAATTAATAAAACATCGTAATTCTCAAGGAATTCAAATCCAAAACTATTAAATAATAATAATTCTCTTTACTAAGCGTTCCCCAGTGTTACAAACTAATCAGAGCATGACACTGACACACGGACTAAAAGACAAGCTCTAGAGCCATCCTCACCGACTCCTCAGCTGCTAATTCAATCTGAAATGGTAAAGTAAGGGTGAGACTTCTCATAATTAAATCATATTATGAGTCTTTCAATCAATAATATAATGCAAGCATATTATTCCACCACTCAATACCAATCAGAATCCAATACACAATCATAGTCATACAATTCAACATGCATCTTCAATCAACAATAAAGGCATTGCAACACTGGAAGACATCCTAACATGTTACAATCCTATGCAAACACTAATGCAGACTCAATGCATGCGGTACCGACTTCGTGACCAAGTCACCCAACACTGATCCATCATCCACCGGATACAGTCCCATCGATTCGTCCATAACCACTCGGACACGAATCCAGCCTAACCACCCATCCTCACTCGGGTATCGGTTATCGGCAATCCAAGTCAAATTCCGCACAATGGGAATTAACTTCACCAAAATAATGCATATGCACGCACATCAATAGAATGCAACATTAATCAGTCTATGTATACATTCATTTAACATAACTGAATCACCAAAATCAACATGATATATCAACAATTCATGCATACATCTACATCAGCATAATCATGCAAATCAATCAACAGCATACATCTAACCTCAAAGATAAACATGCTATTACATCTACACATCACCAGTATCCTTATCATCAAGTACCTATACTACACATACATCTTTAATGCGCCAGTTAAAATTCATCATTTTCGAAATTATACCCCTTTCCCAAAATAATTTCAAGTTTTCCAAAATATTTTCATTTCATAAGGTAGAGCATTAAATTTAAGAAATAACGTCCAAAACGGCGCTCAAAACGGACTTACGGTTTGAAAGTTATGAATTTTTGAAGTTTCAAAATTTTTCAAAATAAAACAGTGGAACCCGGTTCCTCCCTGGGAGTAACCGGTTCCCACAAGTTCAAAATAACGTGCCCCTGGAAAAATGTATGGGGAACCCGGTTCCTCCAGGTAGGGAACCGGTTCCCAAAAAAATTCATCCCTCGAAAATCAATGGGAACCCGGTTCCTCCCACAGAACCGGTTCAGTTCAAAAATCCTATTTTTCACCATTTTAAAAGAACCGGGTTCTCCCAGGGAACCGGTTTCCACGACGCTCGCACTCCAAAATCTTAGTTTTTGACAGCATTTCTTCCATCCTCAATCAATCCAATTTTACCCACACGAATCCCATCATTGGAACACCAAAATATATCATTTTGCATCATTCATCACATCAATTATCATCTTTCCATCATTTCTATTCATTAACTGACACCTTAATCATATTCCAGACATATTCTAACACAATCAGACTCACTCTGACACCCACTGACACTATTAGGTATACCTCCAAGGAACCCTAGAACTCCTAACATAGATTTCCTAACATGCCATAACCTATATTGTCAACATCAAAACCTATAATAAGCCATAATCAGTCGAAATCACCCCTTACCTGGTGGTTCTTCGAGATTCTGACGCTCCTAGGTCTTTTCCTTCTTTCCTTCTCTTCTCACTTCTACGTAGCCTTGTTTTCTCCAAAAAAATCTATTTTTCTTCTTTTCCTTATTTCATTCCTTTTATTCCTCTTATTTCCTTTTAATCATAAGTAAAATAAATATCATTTCCTTCTCCAATTAATTCCATCATAAATCTTAATATTCCAACATATTAAATAAATTATGTTCTCAATTAAATAATTAATTAAAAATCATAATCATTTAATTATTGAATTATTTTGGGGTGTCACAAAAAGCATCAAAACATCTTCTTTATTAAACTTCCTTAATAAATCATATTTTCATAAAGTATGATTCTTATTTACAAAGGAATACAACAAAAGAAGAACAACAAGACAACATAATAATTCCCCTTGAGTGCTACGTATCAGAGCGACACCGACTCGACTAATAGCAACTATAAACTCCGTCTTCATAACCTGCACGTTACCAATATAAAGGTAACGGCGAAACAAGTAAAGGGTGAGATACTCCAAAACATATAATTAAAGGCATGATAAATATATATAGTTTCGGAATTATAAAGGGTATAGATTAATAAGTGTAATTCCAACACATAATCAAAACTTACTTACTTTAATCGCCATACTAATGTGTATAATTCTACACTTTATCTCCATAACCTCCTTAACATAAATCGTCACAACAACACATAAACGTTCTTCACCACGAAGTCGTCACAAGTTAATACGTCACTAATCCATACGGCAATTATAAACAACAACATCAAACGATACTAATAACTTAAGCAACCTTGATAAAATCACCACAATTGGCTAAATACCCATCGTCGCTTTCGGCATAAAAGCCCATCGTCACAAACATCATCACCATATTTGCATTAAGCATTTCATCAAGTTAAATCATCGCAAAACTCATCATTTATATTCATCGCATAGTTATCATGAAATTATCAAATCATATTCATTTTATGTTCATCATAAAGGTCATCCCCAAACAAAACATCATATATCATCGCAATTCAATCATCGTCAATCAATTAAAACTCAACGTCAAACAAGTCAAACATAAACATAACCGACTCCATGAGACACGACTATGTTATGCATGTGGTACCCGTCGCTTTGTCCATAATTAGGAACACTTGGCATAAAAGCCTCGTCGCTTGGCATAAAATCCCATCGTCGCCAATGCAATGTATGTGACTCGACAATTAAAACAACACAAACAAAACATCATCATCGCTCATCAAGATTGGCATAAAGCCCACGTCGCCATAATTTATCCATATCAAGATAAATATATCATCGCATCATAGTTGCGTTATGCATAATATCGCCAAACAATTCATCATCATCAAAATCATGCATTCACAAATCGGAAGCATTTATTAGCAACATCAATATAATCATCACATCATCATGTACAAAGACATATATCATCGCATTGCATATCAATAAGTATTCATTAATAAAAACACCATCGCAAACATTATGTTTATTTACACCGCTTCATTATCAATTAATTCATCAAATTCCAAAAACGGAAAAATAGTCAAAACATCAATAATCGTTGCGAAAGCCATTCCTAACAACCGGCATTTTACGCTTTGGTTATGTGTTTGAGTGTTTTCAAGGTCCGAAGAATAAAATGAGACAAATCGGGGAAAAAGAAGTGCAAAAATCAGAATATGGGAGGCTACAGATACATCAACACGGGCCCCCGTGTTAATCAACACGGCCCGTGTCTAAAAGCCACTAGAAAACGCAAAAACACCAAAGTCAGTGAATCAACACGGGCACTCGTGTTAATCAACACGGCCCGTGTTGATTGACCTGGCAGTAATTATTCCTTATTCAAGAGGTCAACACGGGCACCCGTGTTAATCAACACGGCCCGTGTTGATAGACGCATGTGAAAACTTCATTTTTTTTCCATTCCCATTAATTCTAATCATCATCAACCTCATAATCCCTACACCTAATTCAAATTTTCTAAGCATTTTCAATAATCAACCAACCAAACCCTATAAACCATCTATCAATTTTTCCCCCAAATCCAAAATATAAACATCAAAACCTAACAATATGAGATGGAGAATCAAACCCCTTACCTCTAGCTTGGATGATTCTACAAGACTCCATCTTCAAGCTCTTGCTCTTCTCTCCATGCCTCTATGTTTTCTTGGTGTAGGAAAATGGAAGGAAAAGGGAAAGAAAATGGTTTTATAACTTATGTTTTCTTACTAGCTAGGGGTGTACACCCAATCCTCACTAATTGCTCCCCACACCCCTAACTTAATTATTAATTAACACCCAATAATATCTAATAATATTATTTACTCAATTAATTAGAATAATTTCGGGGAATTAAATATCGGATCCGAATAATATTTTACCGAACCGAACGGAATAAAACCGGACCGAACTAAACGTCGCCAAATATATTAATTGATATATCGATTAATATAAATATTCTCATCGCAAAATAATTATCGATCGGTAATTCGAAAATATTAATATAATATAATATTAATTAAAACAGAGCGTTACATGGGGCATTGACATGATTGGAGAAATCAAACCTACCGTTTCCAATGGACATCGTTTCATCCTTGTTGCAATTGATTACTTTACCGAATGGGTAGAAGCAGCCTCGTTTGCATTAGTTACCAAGAATGTTGTGGCTCGATTCATCAAGCATAATCTCATCTGTCTGTATGACGTCCCCGAAAGGATCATCACGGACAATGGTACCAATCTCAATAATAGATTAATCACTGAACTTTGCACTTAGTTCAAGATCAAGCATCATAACTCTTCTCCATATCGGCCAAAAATAAACGACGCAGTTGAAGCCGCCAACAAGAATCTTAAGAAGATCACACAGAAGATGACAGTGACATATAAGGATTGGCACGAGATGTTGCCATTTGCTCTCCACAGTTATCGCACCACAGTACGAACATCTACAGGGGCAACCCCCTTCTCTCTTGTATATGGTATGGAAGCAGTCCTACCAATCGAGGTTCAGATACCCTCAACCAGAGTCCTCCAAGACGCTGAGTTAGGCAGAGACGAATGGGTCCAAACTCGCCTTGACCAGATCAAACTGATCGACGAAAAACGGCTCGCAGCCATCTACCATGGACAAATATACCAGAAGAGAATGATCAGAGCATTCAACAAGAAAGTCAAGCACCGAGTCTACCAAGTCAGTGATCTAGTAGTCAAGCACATCATTCTTCCACAAGGTGATCCCAGGGGAAAATGGACCCCCACCTATGAGGGACCATTTGTAGTCAAAGCAGTATTTTTTGGCGGAGCCATGATACTTAGCACTATGGATGGAGAATATTTCCCGCACCCTGTGAATGCAGACATAGTCAAAAAATACTACGTATAATCGATACCCGCTAGGTCGACTGGCCTAGGCAAAAATAAGGGCATCCTAGCGAACCAAAAAGGTTCGGAAAAAGTTAAGGATATATATACAAAAATGTACACCCGACAAGTCGAAAACCTGTAAAGGCGGCTTGGGCAAAAAAGGGTATCCCAGTAGGCTGAAAACCCGAAAGGGCGGTCTAAGAAAAAGTTAGGGATTTAAGCGTACGACTATGTCTCAACCATATCACCTACTTACAGACTACACTACTATCAACATTCAAGATTCGAATGGCGCAAATCAATTCAATCACTTTCTTCTGACAGCAAGGAGATGAGATAGTCGAAAATATATGAGCAATAACATAGTTGAAACTCGACGAGATTGTTTCCACATAGCTTTTTTACTATTCTGACAATTTCCTCTTACTAGGATATTTGTCTCTTGTATACAAACTGCCTGACTATAGGTCACTTTTCAAATTAATGCAATTCCTCTTTTCCTTTTCCAATTTCAATTTTTATTGTTTTGATTGCATAAAGTCCAATGTTTTCTTTGAATGATTATATGCATCTGACAATAAACATCTGTTCACAAACATATGAAAAGCGAACAGAAACAGTAGTTACTACAGGCTCCAAGAATTGAGATGACGACTAAAGTCACCAATACATCCCCACAGAGTCACTTCCACAAGAAATACATTCGCAGGATCATCAATCCCCACAGATCCATCGCTCTCCATACAAAGGAAAATCTTCTCCAACGAAGTACTACATTATCATCTCCTCCCAACAGTATTCCAATACTTCAAACCTCATCACGTCAGTCCCCGAGTAGTGATCCTATCAGTGTTCCAACACTTCAGCATTCATCATATTAGTCCCCGAGCAAAGATCCTATCAGTGTTCCAACACTTCAGCATTCATCACATTAGTCCCCGAGCAGTGATCCTAGCAGCTATATCAGCTTCAACTTCATCACGTTAGTCCCCGAGCAGTGATCCTATCAATTTCATCACATTAGTCCCCCAGCAATGATCCTATCAGCTTCACCATAATACGTCAGTCTCCAAGCAGTAACAGGTTATTCCATATCACATTGTCCCCCAACAGGGTCTATGGACAATGTGATCACCCACATCAAGGTCCATACATAAGATCCCCAGCGGAGCATCCCCCAATGACGACAATATCCAGACTCGAAACTTGGTCAGATAGTGCATCGGAGAAATTCACATTTCTCTTATTCCCCAGCCAGGGTTTTTAACAACCTCATCCCCAAGAAGGCATCAAAGAACTCCAGTAGAATTTTCCTATCTTCTTCAAGATAGATATGTTTTGAAATACCACAACATCTACATACATACATTACTCATAAAAATCATAACATGTGCATGTATCATAACACTGTCATATACTCGCATGCATCATAATCTGCATAGGAATAACCATATCCTGTCAAGATTTATTTCCCCAGCAGGTGAAAGCTATTTTCAAACAGAAGGTCAAAGATTAATACCCGAAACAAGCCCGAGAAGTATCTGAATGACCATACAAATTATTCCCAGGCAATAGATCATAGATTAATGCCCGAAACAAGACGGGAAAACTATCTACATTATGGCAACTATTCATCTTAGAAATAACCAAGATGAAGGTTTATTATGATCCTCTCTTATTATCAACTGCCCTAGATGGCATCCTAAGCCCATCTCCGATCTCTCTTTCATCCAAAGAACGAATACAGAGTCTAGCGTATGACTCACTCTCTCTTATTATCAACCGCCCCATATGGAATCTTAAGCCCATCTCTGATTTCTCTTTCATCCAAAAGACGAATACAAAGTCTAGCGTACGACTCACTCTCCAACATCAGCTTCTCCAAATGGCATCTATAAGCCCATTCTAGTGCATCGTCAACCAACGATCCCATTCCATACAACAATGAGTGCAAATTTTCAGGGGTACTCGAGTGTTCAATCATCTTCTACCTTCATGTCACAAAAGGCAAGCATACCAATCTAACTCCTCTGGTACAAGAAGATTGAATAGGTAAAACTGTCATACCCCAAAATTTTCCCTCCTACTTCTCCAGATAATTCCCATCTCCATACTTGAGGATTTCACAAGGGTTGATCAGACAAAGCCTCTCCTAAGAAATCAATCCAAACTAGGGTTTTTCTCCTCTCAAGTCAAAATGGATTTCTAATGCTTCAAGGGATTACCATGTCAAGTTTCAAGCCCTCAAGTCAAATTTGCTCATCCAGTTGCTCAAATGGTTGAAAATCAGCTATATTGGATAAAAAGTCAACTGTGGTCAACATGCAGTCAAACTTCATAATTTTTGGTCAACATCAACATTTTGAAGTGATATTCATCATTTGATCAAGGGTTGATCATGATTCATCAAGAAAAGCCAAGATTTGATCAAAAGTCAAAGTTTCTAAATTAGGGTTTTTGAATAAAAAGTCAACAGAACTTTGACCAGGCATAACTTTCACATACTTTATCAGAAATTTTTCCACCAAATCTCATTTTGAAGAGAATTCAATTCTCTACAACTTCATGTCTCACAAGCTTGGGCTGGAAATGCTTCATTTGGAAGTTATAGATCAAAACATTACAGGTCCTTTTAAAAAGTCAACAAAAGGTCATCTTTTTGCAAAGAAGTGTTCATGAGAATGGAAACTTCAATGAAGATGAAACCAAAAGTTCTGTTTAGAAGACATCTTGAGCTTTCTAAAAAGTCCAAGAACTCCCAAAAATGATAAAATTTGAGCAAGATACAAGTTGTGCAAGTTGAACATTTTTGAGGAGGTGCATAAAGAAAAATACCTAGCAAAAGCAAATATTTTTCAAATGGGACTAAGATTTTATGATCCAATCTTGATTATGAGATTATCCGTGACTTCTATACCTCATGCCACGCCTCTTGTCTTTTTTATTTATTTATTTTTGAATTAAATGACTTAAATTCAAATTTAATTAAATCAAATACAAGGATGATTATTAATACAAGGTGGGCTTGATTTGTACATGTTTTGAGGACCAAGGAAGCCCAGAGGAGCTCTCATTTTCGTGCAAGAATATTTAAGGAAAGATTGAGCCAAATTTGGAAATATTTCATGCAAATTTCAAATCAAATATTCTCCATTGAAAGAATATATTTTCTCTTAAAGTCTTGACCTATTTCCACTCCGCTATATATACTTAACACAACCATAACCTCTTGGACGATTTGGCTGACCTCTTACACGGATTGCTAGCCTCTTACAAACCCTATAAATCTCAAAAAATTTCTCAAACTTGCAAAATCGTGTTTCAATTTCCAGGCAGTTTCAAGCCATTCCAGCCATCCGTTCGTGTTCCTGAAGTTCCCAGGGATCGATTCACATCATTACACAAAGCCAAAGCACTCCAGATCAAGCTTCCCAAGCCTCTCCAATTTTGTAAATGTCTTAAAATTGTTTCTCTCAATCCATGCATTACTAACTGTTTTTGTTTGTTTGTATGATCTCAGGATGTCATTTAGAACAAGTACAATGTGTTACTTGTGAGCTTTAGGGCTTAGATCTTGTGATGCCATTGTTAGGGCACAAGAAGCTGTGAGCTTCGAACCCATCAATACAGGGACTTTCAAGTTGTAAAAACACCACCATTGGATTCCTAGGGTTCGAATTAGGGGGGTAGGTCCTCTATTTGCATTTATCTTGTTTATTTTGCAGGATCGGATCTCCAGAAGGCCGGAGAAGATGACCGGAGCTTTGCTCCGGCGCCTCTAACTCAGGTTGACTCCGGCAGGGCAGGAACACACATATATTTATGCCTTCAATTTGATACACGGATGTATCACCGCCCCAACGGTTAACCCTTCGCGCGCTATGTCACTTTCCTCTCTAAGGGTGTGGGTTCGGACCCCAGCTTTTACTGTTTTTTTCAATTTTTCTAATTAACACAGGTTTTAGAGTTTCCAGAAGGAACACCTCCAGAAGCTCCAACTTCTGGACGCCCCCAGCAACAGAACCCCCAGAAGCTCCAGCTTCTGGACCTCCTCAACAGCAGAATCTCTAGAAGCTCCAGCTTCTGGACCCTTTCAGATGTTTCACCTCCAGAAGCTCCAGCTTCTGGACCCTTTCGGATGTTTCACCTCCAGAAGCTCTAGCTTCTAGACCCTTTCAGATGTTTCACCTCCAGAAGCTCCAGCTTCTAGACCCTTTCATAAGTTTCACCTCCAAAAGCTCCAGCTTCTGGACACTATCAGAAGAATCCTTTCCAGAAGCTCCTACTTCTGGATGCCCAAGGAGTAACGCCCACAGAAGGAGCAGCTTTCGTGCCAGTTTCTGTCAGAAGCTCTGATGGAAACCCTCACCCCTTTTTATTTTTCTGTTGATTATTTTCTTATTTTCTTTATTAACTAATTAATTAGTAATTAGGTTAAACAATTAACTTAGTTAGGGTTAAATTCACAAATAATTATCTCTATATTTTTCTTAATTAATTAATTTAATTAGTTTAATTTAGGTTAATCATTTAATTTAAATTAAATTTCTTTCATTAATTAAAATCAATTAGAATTAGGATTTTTACATTAAAATCAATCTTCAAAAATACCAAAAATATTTTTCTTTTGCAATTAGGATTTAGGTATTCACTTTAACCATTAGACATTTTTCTTCTATTTATTTCTTTTGCATTTAAATTCTAGAAAGGATGTATAGGTCGCAAAGTTTTATTCTGTAATAGCGTAGATTTATATTTTCTACTTTTACTTTCCGCACCTCCTATTATGTATCTGCCCCAAAGCCATGTGTTTGTGTTAAACAGTGACGAACGAGGGAATCGAATCGGAATTCGAATCTATGGCTCGAAACGATTTACTCTTTATTATTTCCAAAACAAGAAAAATGAGATGAAAAAGGGGAAAGCTGCAATACCCTCAATAAATAATGATATGCGGTGCGACTAGCGTAAACTAGACGCAACGCATTGGGGAGAGATCTGAGCAAGGGGGTTTGTTATATAAAGGGAAAAGATGTGGCACCCTATATATATATAGTTATCTATAGCCTTATTTATATATATGAATATTTTTAATATGTTTGTGTGTTTTAATTTGCTATTCTATTCTTGGGGAAGTTTCTCCTTTGGATTTTAAGAAGGGTAGGTTATGTGGGATCCTAGGTTTTGTTATTATTGTGCTCGCAAAGATCATTGGGATCTTCTGCATACATATCCCTTAATGGGAATCAGAGCATCTGTAGCTCGGATCTAAGGGAGCTATGGTTTTGTTTGGTTTGAGGGAGAAAGAAGTATGCTCGCCAAGGATGAGACCTTGTGCCTATGTATTCTCAAAGGGAGATTGAGAAAGTCAAAGCAATCGTAGTTCCCACTTATGCTAGTGAAAGAAAAGGATGTTATTAAGAGACAAAGACAAATGTCATCTTAATGAAAAATGTATCTAATCTATTTCATCACATACATTTTGAAGGGTTGATTGATTGCATCTTTCATCGTAAGTATTAGGTGTTTTGCTTGAGTGTACAAGCGTTACCACTTACGAGTTAAGAAAGATGTTTGAAAGATGATTGAATCTTTAATTGTAAGTTTTGGTGTTTTGCTTAAGTGTACAAGCTTTACCATTTACAATTAAAAGATGTTTTTGTTTGAAAAGAGTGTGATTAAAAAAAAGAGTTTGATTGTATGTGATGTGATAGATGAGATACTTCTTCCATAGAGATGATAAATGTCTAAATCTCGAGGAGAAATTGATTATGGATTAGGGGGATGCTTTTAAGAAGCCTGTGGGTCCTTGTATTGTAAGCCCAAGAGAAGGCATTTCGAGGGTCATCGAGGGTCCTTGTATTGTAAGCCCAAGAGAAGGCATTCTGAGGGTCATCGAGGGTCCTTGTATGAAGCTCAAGAGGAAGCTATAGGGTATGGCTAGCTTTGGCTTTAAGAGTGGTTTCACCGGGAAACCATCCTCTTAGGATTCAAGAGTGATTTCACCGGGAAATCATACTCTTAGGGTTCTATCCTAGCGCTGGTGATTCTTTGTATTGGAAGCCCAATAGGAGGCTGTTAAGAGATTTCCAGGTCTTTTTCTTGTTTGATGCCCAAGAGAAGGCTAAACTCAACGAGGGAGTTCTTTTGAACGAAGCCCAAAAGGAGGCTAACTCATCAGGGGAGTTCTCTTATATGAAGCCTTAGAGGAGGCTAAACTCAATAAATGAGTTTTCTTATACAAAGCCTAAGAGAAGGCTAACTCAAATAAATGAGTTATCCTGTACAAAGCCCAAGAGGAGGCTAAAGGGGAACCTAGTTGTTAGGCTAGTAGTTATGTTATAACTGAACAGTTATATGAACAAGTGTGTGATGTAACACCCCAATATTACCCAAGGTTTTATATGCAAAAAGTAATTTAAAATTTCATAAATTAAATACTGAGGCGTCACACCTTCAAAACCAAATCAACTTAAACAGTTTGCTTTAAAGTATAAATCTCGGATACATAGCATTATCGGAAATCATAAATTGATTTATAAAAATCAAAACATTTTCTTTATTAAACTTCCTCATCAAATCATGTTTTCATAAAGTATGACTCTTATTTACAAAAGGAAGAACAACCAAAGAACAACAACAAGACAACATAAATATTCCCCCCGAGTGCTACGTATCAGAGCGACACCGACTCGACTAACAGCAGCTATAAACTTCGTCTTCATAACCTGCACGTTACCAATATAAAGGTAACGGCGAAACAAGTAAAGGGTGAGATAATCCAAAACATATAATTAAAGGCATGATAAACTATATATATAGTTTCGGAATTAGAAAGGGTATAGATTAATAAGTGCAATTCCACACATATCCAAAACTCACTCACTCTAAACGTCATTCTAATGTGTATAATCTTTACTTTATCGCCATAACCTCATCGGCATAAATCATCACAACAACAACACATAAACTTCCATCACCACGAAACCATCACAAGTTAATACGTCACTAATCCATACGAAAATCATAAACAACAACATCAAACAATACTAATAACATAAGCAACATAAATAAAATCATCACAAATTGGCTAAAGCCCATCGTCGCTTTTGGCATAAAAGCCCATCTTCAAAAACATCATCACATCATATTTGCATTAAGCATTTCATCAAGTTAAACCATCGCAAAATTCATCATTTATATTCATCGCAATTCAACATCATCCATCAATTAAAACCCAACGCCAAACAACTCAAACATAAACATAACCGAATCCATGAGACACGACTATGTTATGCATGTGGTACCCGTCACTTTGTCCATAATTAGGAAAACTTGACATAAAGCCCATCATCGCATGGCATAAAAGCCTCGTCGCTTGGCATAAGAGCCTCGTCGCTTGGCATAAAAGCCCTCGTCACCAATGCAATGTATGTGACTCGACAATAAAACAACACAACAAAAACATCATCAACGCTCATCAAGATTGGCATAAAGCCCACATCGCCATAATTTATCCACATCAAGATAAATATATCATCACATCATATTTGCATTATGCAAAACATCACCAATAATTCATCATCATCAAAAATCATGCATTCACAAATCGGAAGCATTTATTAACAACATCTATATAATCATCACATCATCATGTACAAAGACATATATCATCGCATCGCATATCATCAAGTATTCATTAATAAATACATCGTCGCAAACATCATGTTTAATCACACCACATCATTATCAATTCATTCACTAAATTCTAAATACGGAAAAATAGTCAAACGCCTATAATCGTCACGAAAGCTATTCCTAATAACCGGCACTAATCATAATCCTCAACATCGCAATCGGATTGTCCATACTTGTCTTAAATCTACTAAAACGCAATCCGATTCAATTTAATCGTAATTTGGCCTATTTCGGGTCGTCTCGTAAAAACTCGTAATTTCGAAAAACTAACCTCACCACTACGTTCTACACGTCGAACTTAGCTAGCACGTCAATTTTCGTTGAATTTGGAGCAACTTGCTCCGTCGCTGAAATTACCGAAATCGGGAAATCGGAACATAATCGGGTTCTAAATTTAATCGGTTAACTTATATACTAATTATATTTTATTAATACTAACTAGTAGTAGGAAGAATTAGGGAAATGGTGACAGACAGAGGCTAACTGCATATTATGCATAAAACAAAAACCAAAAATACAGTTTACAGAAAACGCAATTTTTTTCACAATCCATTCTAGGACTAGGGGACGCACGTCCCAGCCATGTACACTATTGGAGGCGAGGGCCTTGGATGGGGGACGGCTGCCCCTCCTCCTGAGGTGGGCGCTTCCCCCTAGGTACATAGTGCACTCGTCTTCTTCCTTAACTTAGCAAACAGACAGTGTTTTTAACAGTTTTCCAGATTTCATTTTTTTTTCTTCATTTCCATTATATAACTTTCCTTTCTACCACTAGCAATGAAACACACCCATAATCCCTACTCCTAATCCAACTTTTCTAAACTATTTCAACAATCAACCAACCAAAACCCTATAAACCAACTATCAATTTTTCCCCAAATTCAAAATACAACTATCAACCCTAACTATATGAGATGGACAATCAACCCCTTACCTCTAGATATTGGATGATCCTTGAAGATCCTACAAAACCCAATCCTCAAGCTTGCTCATGATCTTCCTCTTCTTCTTCCCTTGCTCTTCTTCTCCCAAAACCCTTTCTTTTTCTCACAAGTTTCTAAGTTTGGCTTTGTGTTTTTTTGAATGGAAAGAAAATGAGGAGAAATGGTTTTTATGTTGTTTTCTTACTAGCAACCAAGGGTGTAAACCCAATTCTAACAAATTAATCCTCACACCCCATTTATTCTTATAAATTAACACACTAATAATACCTATTAATATTATTAACTCAATCAATTAAAATAATTCTGGGGAATTAAATATCGGTCCGAATAATATTTTATCGAACCGAACGGAATAAAACCGGACCGAACGAAACGTCGCCAAATATATTATCAGATATATTGATTAATATAAATATTCTCGTCGCAAAATATATATCGATCGGCAATTCGGAAATATTAATATAATATAATATAATATAATATTAATTAAAATGGGCGTTACATGTGATGTGTATTCACAGGAGTTTATGAAGGAAATATATAAATAAGTGTATAAAACAAGCATTTAAAGCAAGTGTAACTTGAATATATACAAAGGTTTTTGGACTGACACCTTAAGGGAGGCCCATTGGTTTAAGAGCAGTTTCACCGGGAATAATGCTTCTCTTAATACCAATGGAATCGGTGTATAAACAAGCGGATGAAAACAAACGAACGAAGTTTGTGTATGCTTGAATATTTACAAAGACGATTGAATGTGTATAAGGAAATGAATATGTACACGAAAGGGTTGTTATGTACAAGGAAATGAATATGTACATAGGAGGGTTGGGACTTACACCGTGAGGGAGGCCCATGATCAATTAAGAAATTCAAGGAGAAACCTGGTTTGGTTTATCTTTAAATCTAATCACTACAAAAAAAAAAAGATTTTTGGCAGCGCATCTACGAAAGCGCTTTTTGGAAAAAGCGCTTTCGTAGCCTTTAAAAAAAATTCGCTTAAAAAAAGCGCTCTTATAGGGGGCCTTATGAAAGCGCTTTCAAAAAGCGCTCTTACAGGGGTCCCTATGAAAGCGCTTTTTAAAGCGCTGCTGTAGGCCTATGCTACGAAAGCGCTTTTGAAGGAAAAACACTCTTATATGGTGCCCTATAAGAGCGCTTTTTAAAGCGCTTTGGTAGGTTATTTTATAATTAAAATTGAAATCCCTAAATACGAATTTTGGCCGTCATTCTCTTCAGTTTCTTCATTTTCGTGTTCTGTGTCCTCTTCTCCAGTTCTCTTCTCCAGTTCTCTTCTCCAGCAATCTCTTCGCCTCTGTTGTCTTCTCCTCTCGCCGCCGTTGTCTTCTCACCGCCGTTCTCTGACAGGTGCATTATTTTTCTTCTTCTTTGTTTTAGTCTGCCATGGCTAGGTTACAATGCATGTCTGTTTTGTACTTGTGAAATATTTAAATCTAGCTTTTTGTGTTGCTGTGAGGGTTCTAATTCCATATAATAGAATAACATCACCATGGCTAGGGTTATATTGAAAATGCTTTGAAACTATAGGTGTCAGTTAACTTGAAACTATAGGTTTGAGTAGCCCTGCATATTGGAAATGTTGCTTGTATTGTATAACCATATTCTGTTCATGTATTTTACTGTGTATTCTGAATTTTCTTCCTTCGGTGATGATTTAATGAGCCCAATTTTATGTAAGATTATATGTCGTGATATGATTTAGTGTTTTAAGTGAGTTTTTTCCTCTCAAATTTCCCTTTTGGCTCTATCTGAGGATTTTATCTTATTGTTGATAATCTTAACACGAAAGCACCTAATTTAGTGTCATATATTATATATATTGTTCAAGATCTAGTGAAAAATGTTTTGCAAGTGCAAGCTTGAACAAAAGCAACCATGCTTTCGTTTTTGGTTCAGATACTTTTCTTGAAGATGTTAGAACATGATTCCATTGTGGGTATCTGATTTGAGATATAACTAAGAGCAAGGAGTTTGGTGGCGGCTCTTGAATCTCATCATTGATTGATGTTCTTATCTTTCATGGTGAACTTTGGCTGCTTTTTTAAAGTGCTTTTTTGATAGATTTGTTTAGAAATCATTCTTAGTTTTTTTACAATTAAAGCTCGCTTGGTGAGTTAGTTTAGTAGAATTAAGAGATTTTAACAAGTCAAATTATAGAGATATTTTATAGGTCAATATGGTTTCTTTGATGTGATTAACTTGAGAAGTTAGAATGTCAAGAATAGCAAATATGCTAAGTGTATTGGAAAGCACTTACTTAATACTGTATAAAATTCTCAAGTATCACACTTGTGCTTTTCATTTTTGTTTTATAGCTTGGATTGAATTTGGTTTATCATGTTAGTTTCACTTACATTCATTCATGTACATTCATCCTATTTTTTTTAATAAAAGTTTTATTTTCTATGAATTTTCAGCGTTTCCCGGCCTAGTTCGACGTACGACGCTCATTCTCCGTGTTTCTTAGAGTTCGAAACATCTGAGGTAACTTTCTTCCTCAAGTTACTAGTATATATTGTGATGAATTTGTCTTAAATTGTCTTTCGTATGTTGCGTTTTCTTGATACGGATTCATTCCGTGTATACTTTGCGTTTTGACAGAAACGCAGTATACTGTTTTGTGCACTAATTAGTTGATATGGATAAGACATGGATGTATTCCAATCGATTGTCGAAAGACTACGAGAATGGTGTTTCCGAGTTTGTTAAGTTTGTTGTTGCGCACGCCAAAGACCCCAGTCGAATGACATGTCCCTGTTTGTATTGTTGTTATGGGAACCGGGTTGACGCGGTTCAGTTGGCATCGCATTTAATTCGGTATGGAATTGATAGGAGTTATACATGTTGGGATATGCATGGTGAGAAAAGTAACGGGAATGTTGAATCAGGGGATAAGAGGACCTATGTTTCAAATGATGATTGCACAGATACATACGATTATGATCGAGTCGAAGAAATTGCAGAAGCGCTTGAAGAAGATCTTAACGATTGTCCCAAAATGTTCGAGAGGTTGGTAAGCGATGCAGAGAAACCGTTGTATAATGGTTGTACAAAATTCACAAGATTGTCTGCGGTGTTAAAGTTGTACAACTTAAAAGCCGGCAATGGATGGTCGGATAAAAGTTTCACAGAGTTATTAGCCCTTATGAAAGATATGCTACCAGAGGATAATGTTCTTCCCAATCGAACGTATGAGGCCAAAAAGATGTTGTACTCTATTGGCATGAGCTATGATAAGATACATGCGTGTCCAAAATATTGCGTTTTGTTTCAAAACGAGTATGCATCGTTAAATGAGTGTCCTAAATGCGGTGCCCCTCGATATAAGAAAAAGTTATCTCCGGCAAAAGTCTTATGGTATTTTCCTATAATCCCGAGATTTAGACGAATGTATCGTAGTGAAACCGATTCAAGACACTTGACTTGGAATTCAGATGAAAGAATTATTGATGGAAAATTTCGACATCCGGCAGATTCTCCACAGTGGATGAAAATTGATAATGATTATCCTGAATTTGGAAAAGAAGCAAGAAACCTTCGCTTGGCATTGTCTACTGATGGAATGAACCCACACGGTATTCAAAGTATCTCTCATAGCACATCGCCTGTGATTCTTATGATTTATAACCTACCTCCATGGCTATGTATGAGGCGTAAGTACATGATGCTATCTATGTTAATTTCTGGGCCTAAACAACCAGGAAATGACATATACTTGGAACCATTAATCGAAGATTTGAAGATTTTGTGGGAGAACGGTGTGGAGGTTTATGATGGTTATAGGAAAGAAAGTTTCAACTTGAGGGCGATGTTGTTTGGAACAATTAACGATTTTCCAACATACGGGAATCTATCCGGGTATAGCATTAAAGGTGAAAAAGCGTGTCCTGTTTGTGAAGACGGAACCGATACCATGCGATTGAAACTTTGTCAGAAGAATGTCTTTCTCGGTCATCGTAGATTCTTAACTTCTAAACATCAGTATCGTGGATGGAGAGAAACGTCCAATGGAGATACCGAACAACGTAGAGCTCCGCCTGGATTGACAGGTGATCAAATTTTTGAAAAGGTGAAAGACGTGAATATTCAGTTTGGCAAGCCTTTTGCACATAAAGTTGTCACAGGTGGGTGGAAGAAGAGGTCGATTTTTTTTTAATTGCCATATTGGAAATCTTTGTACGTAAGACATTTTCTTGATGTGATGCATTATGAAAAAAATGTATTTGACAGTGTTATTGGTCTATAGTGCTTTTCTCTAACAAAGTAATTGATGAAAAGATTGGAGATCAAGGCGATACTGGTGTTGACATTGAATCTTTTGCTAGAAATGATCAAAATGAGAATGAATCATGCATTAGAAATGATCATAATGAGGGTATTTGGATCAATCCAACCGTCCGCGTTGTTAAGAGACGAGTAGAACATATTCCTACCAAGAAAAGAAAGAGATGTTAGTGAAAAAGGTAATAGTATATATAATTATAGACAATGTCATTCAATAAAATTATATATATGCCATTTCATTTTTTTTCATTATAGTATAATATATATAGCCTATATCATTTCATTTTTTTCATTATAATATAATATATATAGCCTATATCATCCAATAAAATTTAAATATACGTCATTTCATTTTTTTGCTTTATGGAATTTTATACATGTCATTTAATTTAATTTAATTTTTCTTTATTACAGGTCAAATGGCTAGTAATCAAGGTAATTCAGAAAATGTTCCACAAGGAGATGTTCCACAAGATAATGTTCCACAAGATACTTCAGATAAGGACATCACACGAGGCATAACTATCATGCGGGGAATCATCCATGATAGAGATAGAGGTATTAAATATAATGTAGATTGGAATAATGATGACCAACTAATTGGGTCTAATTCTGCAAAGCTGACAAGCTACATCAGTATGCTTGTTCGTATGCACATTCCGATCACCACTCCTAGATGGAAAAAAGGAGAGTTTGATGAGGCTAAAGAAAAAATTTGGACCGAGATAAAGGTATCATATATGGTTGTTGTTATTTGCTTTATTTTGACGATAATATTGTTTTTTAAATTACATATACTAACACCCTCTATGCGTATGTTTTTCTGTAGAGGTCTTTTAACATTGAAGATGCCCGCAAAAAGTATATAATGGGCTTGGCCAGAAAAAGACATAGAGGGTGGAGAACGTTTTTGACAAATAAGTTTCTTAAAGACGATGAAGGAAATTTTGTTGAAGAGGATCCTGAACGTCCAAAGAAATATGAGAGCTTCATTACACCCGAAGAATGGGTTGCTTTTGTGGGCCAAAGAAGAGACGAGAATTTCAAGAAAGTGAGTGCCGTAAATCGCGAGAGAGCGTCAAAACCCGCATATCCATATAAAAAAGGTCGTTTGGGATATGCACGCTTACAGGAAAAAATTGTAAGTAAATCTCAATTCTACGATCTTATTAATTCTCTCAATGTGTATTATTTGTAACAATGTGTATTGATGATTTTATTATTTGTAACAATGCGTAGTTGGAAGAGACGCAAAGTGACGAAACATCACTATCTGCACATGTGCTGTGGAAGGAAGCTCGTGTTGGCAGAGATCGAGTTGTTAATCCCGATCTGCAACATGTTTATGATGAGTGTGTAAGTATACCATTATGTCTTTAATTAATATATAATTAACATTGTGTCTTTATTTATCGATATTTAAATGAATTACAGGAGACTATATCGCAATCGGTATCCACGGGTGATGACCCGAATATCAGGAGCGTACTCAGTCGAGCACTATGTGTTGCTGAGTATCCGGGACGAGTGAGGGGTAAAGGTCATGGTGTGACTCCTACCTCTCTATATAACAATCCAAGAAAAAGAAATCCTAGCAATGCAGAAGTGATGCAAACATTGCAGGATTTACAAGCACAAGTCCGTGAACTGCAGAGGGACAAAGAGAGATATATGGCAGAAAGGAGCGGTTCCTGAAAGAAACTAGTGACAAGGCTAGTATCAACTGTCAACATAAATTTCCCGAGGTAATTAAGATGATAATCCATTATATTTAGAGAAAGTATAATTATAACGGTTATTATTGTCAACATTAAAGGAAGTCTAACGATTATTATTGGTTTAGGGCATTTCATGTTGTCAGCTGTATCTAGCGTCTCCGACTTATCGGGTAGTTGGCAAGGGAAAAGTGCACAACACCTCGGGAGATTTAATTCACCATAGACCGCTCCCGGATGGCCACATGAAGGTATCGGTTGATGTTGTTTTAGATATGAATGCATTGCTACCGTACGACATTGTTGCGAGACCACATTCTGCGAGATGCGATGGGATCTTTGTGGCATGGCCATCAGACCTCATCTTCATAGATGATCAGGTATGTTGAAAACCATTATGAATCTTTAAGTATTCAACTGACAGTTCTGACCTGAATTTTTTACATGGTAATTTTAGACTCCTACAAAACCCGCATCTAAGGATAAAGGGATTTTGCAGCGCGACGAGTCTATTGCATCGCAAAGACAGGTGCTTTTAAAGTGTTTCATTTATGATCAGAATAGAAAACTGCATAACTTTGTATCTTACATAATACTATATGATTTTTAAGGTACCTTCTCAAGATCAGTCACAGTAGGTGAGCCAGAAAGTTAGTAGGGTTCCACCTAAGAAGGGGGTTCCTGTCCGTAAATTTGTGCCTAGATATCGGCAGTGTCTGGAGACACTAGTTGGCACATCAGATTTGATGAATGATGGAATTCGTCAAATCGATATGGATGAATGTGTCTTTGGTTTTCCATGTGCCGAAACAATTGGACTAGAGGACATGGAACAAATCCTTCATCATCGAGAGTTAGGCATCAGTGTGATGCACTCGTACATCCGGTAACCCGATCAATATATTATTTAATTGGTTGAACATTTTTTTTAAACATTTAATTGAAATAGTCTAATATTAATTATGTTTTTATTTAAGGATGTTATTTGACAAATTGATGCGCGGGAATCAATTGTCAAATAGATTCCGTTTCGTGTCTTCCTCCCGTGTCAGCGGAGCAACAATTTCTAGGGAACCGGATTCAGTAAGAGAACACTTGGTCGAAAGATTCATGACAACTGCCAGTACAGAAAGCTTGTATCTTTTCCCGTATAATACAGGGTTAGATTTTCATTCTAAGCTCCTTTTAATATTTGTATTTTTTACATTAAAATTCGCTTCTAAATTGTTGCTTTAATTTATAGATGTCACGGGTTGTTGCTTGCTATCAATCCCATAAAAGAAGTGGTCTATTACCTGAATTCGGTTGACGGTGATTGGATAAATTATCCGAAAATGAAGCTAGTGATTGATACGTAAGTGACATTATTCTAAATATTCGTTTGTGTTTATATATTTAACTATTTCTATGTCATTGTTCTAAATAAATATTTTAATTTTGTCAGTTCAATACAAGTATTCCGATGTCAAAGGGAAGCACGGGTACCACGGTCTAAATCAAACAACATTAATTGGATCAAAGTACAGGTATATAAATTTCAACAATTTTGCTTATAATATTTATGCTACTTGATAAAACAATAGATGTATATAATCTTATTTGTTTTTCTATGTAGTGCCCTCAACAACAAAACAACATAGATTACGGATACTTCGTTTTGAAGTTTATCAAAGAAATCATTCAAATGAATGAAATCGAGATTCCAATCACGGTATGGATTTATACTTTGTTTTATTACTTATCGGATTTTGCATATAATTTATTACATTAAAATAAATCATGCATATATTTTGTTTTGTAATGTAGTATTTTGATCAATACAAGTGTCCATATTACTCGCCACTTCAATTGGAAGAACTCAAAGAGGAGTTGTGCCAATATTTTATTGAGCTAAGAATCTTATAATAAGGTACGAATACATTGTTGTGTGAAAATGGTTAATTATGAATATATTGTTTTGTGTATACAACACTGACCGTGTTATTATGTTCATATTGCAGGATCAGGACCTTGGATATATATGTACATTAGGATTGATTTACTTAGTGTTATATAGCTGATTTCTTAGGGTGTATTTTGTTACGTTTAAAAACATGTTAATATTGAATTACCATGGTGTATATATATTTTGGATATGAATTGATTATAATGGTATTTGTATATAATATTTGGTATTTGAATTACATTTGGTATTTGGATTGAAACTAATATATATTGGTATTTCTAGATAAGATTGTAAAATACCGGTTTAGGAATTCTGGTTTCTTTGCAAAAAATGCGGTTTAGAAATTTTTTAAATTTTAGATTTCTCATAGGCCCTTATGAGGCGCTTTTGATTAAAAGCGCTTTCATAAATAGGCTTTGAGCTTCGAACAAAAAGCGCTCATAGCCTACTTTAGATTGCCTGACATGCATTCTGAATTCACCTATGAAAGCGTTTTTCAGAAAAAAACGCTCTCGTAGGCCTACCAATGAGAGCGCTTTTTGGTAAAAAGCTCTCTCATAGGTAGGCCTACGAGAGCGCTTTCTTCTGAACAAAAAGCGCTGCTAAAACCTTTAGCAGCTCCACCTACAAAAGCGCTTTTAAAGCCCAAAAAAAGCGCTTTCGTAGGTCATTTATGGCATAGTGAATCGATCATGGAAAAAGGTGTGTAAGTTTATTGAAAGGTTTTTGAAAAGGTTTTGAAAATGATTTTGAAAAGTGAAGGATATTCACAAGAAGTTTTTGAAAACAAATTTAAGTTTGAAAATTGGAAAGAAAACATTTTTGAAAAGTATTAAAAATACTTAAAATGTCTCATTTTTTAACTTAATAAAAATATAATCAAAACGAAAATATTTTTGGATTTTTTGACATAATCATAAAATAGGTATATTAAATGACAAGTATGCAAAAAATCATCTCAAAATGACAAGTTTTGATTTGTTTTTGAAAATGTTGAAGTTTGTAAAAATCTTGAGAAAATTAATGATAAAAAAGAGTTTTTGGTCCTAAGGAGGTTTGAACCTTGGACTTTTGGCTTAGAAGTGAAGATTTTTTCCACTGAGCCATTTGCTTGACTTGTCATTTAATCACCTTGTTTTGAAGGAGTTTTGAAAAAATGAAGTTTTGAAAAGGTTCAGAAGTTGGATGCTTCTGAAGGGATCAGAAGCTGGCTGCTTCTGAAGGGGGGTTAGAAGCATATTGCTTTTGGAGAAAGTGGAAGTATGCTACTTATGGAGTTTTTAGAAGCTGGCTGCTTCTGGATGGATGAGAAGCGCGTTGCTTCTGGAGATGTTAGAAGCTTGATGCTTCTAGCAATGTTAGAAGCTTGATGCTTCTGGAGGTAGAAGCTTGATGCTTCTGGAGGTAGAAGCACTAGAAATGCTTCTGAAGAGTGTAGAAGTTGAAAGCTTCTAGGGGCAAAAGCATCAGAAGTACTTCTGGAGGGTTGAGCCTCAAAAGTGCTTCTGAAGAAGCAAGCATCAGAAGCTGATACCTTTTATTAAAAAAAAAGTCCCAGGGGGATTCGAACCCTGGGCCTTGAGGCAAGGCAAGAGATTTAAGAGCGTGCTGGCAACCGCTGGGGCGGTAATACATCCATTACCTTAACTCTAACCATAAATATATATATTATAATACATGAATTTGAATTTCTGGAAACTAGAAAACGCGCGCAACAACATCTTCTTCAACCTCCAAATTCTGGTTCCATGGATTCTTCATTTCTCAATGAAATCAAATGATCCAAACATCAAACTTGCTCTGATTTTTACCAGGAACATGATTATGACAATTAATTCCATTTATTTTAAGCTTAAAACCGTTAATTTTCGTATGAACACGAAGAACCCTAATTCTAAGTTTTGATTATGAAATCATGTATGAGCATAATTTTAAGCAATTGATTGAGGGTTATTACTCAGTGATAGTGCAAAAACAAAAATGGCCAAGCCTTTTTTGAACTGGAAGTTGAAAATCACAGAGTTCAAAGTTCAAGTTTTATACCTCTTGAAACTGAAATCGGGTTCCTTGCTGGAGGGGTTCCAGAGGTGTTTTGATGATTGCTACAACTTCAGTGATGTTTATGCAAGGTGTTGATGTGCTTACCTTGGTTTGAAATGGTCTGGATTGTTCTGACCAAGTCCAGCTACAGTCACTTGAAGTGAGAATCGAATTTGGAGATTTTGTGTTTACAGTGATGAAAAGATGATTTAAAAGATGTATATAAGGTGTTTGAAGTGAAAGTTTGGAAGATGCACGAGTGGATTGAGAGCTTGTAAGTTATGGCTCAATATGTGCATACATGAAGTTTGGAAATGATTTATGAGTTTGGCTAGTTTTTGGGATAGCTTAAGGATTCTAACAACTTTCTAATGATGTTTAGAAAGTATTTGAAGCCTAAGATTGCTCAGAAATTGCAAAGCTTGAAACTTGCAAAATTCTCCTACTTAGAACTTTGAAACTTGAAAATCAAGAAAGAAAGGAAAGATTGGATTATGATAGCTTTGGGGTAGTTTTGAATGAAGAAATGACCTCTATTTATAGGCCAAAAATTCTGAATGACAAGGCAAGGTTATAATTGGAAGAGCTTGCAAGTTGGCTTAAGAGGTAAGAAAGAATCTTTTGCATTTAATGCATATGGTTAACTTCTTTCACCATGGTAAAAATTTCCTCTTGATCCAATACTTCTCTCAATCATTGATAACTGATATTTATCAGTTATAACCTATCTCTCAACGGTGACAAGGCTTCTAGAAGGAGAAGTTGCAAAAATGACTTGTAATTTTGATGCATGGTTTTGGAAATCCATGGCTTTGCAGATCTATGTTTCAAAATCAAAACCCTAGCTACACAAAGTGTTTTTGCAAGTTCTTGGACATTTTAGAAATATTTTAACAAGATCTACAACTTTCATGTTTTGAGTTTTTCTTGAATCAAAATGGATCTAGGTGAAAAATAGCCATGAAAGTAACGAAAAACCATGTTTTTCAACACTTGAAAAATTTTCTAAGTGTTAGAAAAAATTCAAATCTTGACCTTTTGTTATCTTTTTCAAATTTCTTGATTTTTTATGATCATGATGGATTATTTGAAATGATTTTATGATTGAAAAAGTTTGGACTTGAAAAAAGTTGACCAAAAGTCAAAGTTTGACTTTTTGAACAGATGAATTTTCATCAGATGATTCAGAATTTGTCTGATGAAGAAACATGGATTTTGCAATGTTTTGAACCAAGAAATTAGGTCAATATGTTGCATTGAAGATGTTAAGATCAATCTTCAAGCAAATAGGTCATCCATTGAGCAGAAAGTCAATGATTCACTATCTTCGATCAAAACCCTAATTGGTCGATTCAAGGCAGATCATGAAAAAAAGTTGGGAATTTGAAGATCAAATGTTGATGATTAATTAAGATAGATCAATTGAAGTGAGTGGAAACTCAAACCCTAATTGATCATATCTTGAACTTTAACTTTCAGGAGCACACTCGATCTATCCTGTTCTGAAACTATTAGTGATGCAATGATGCATATGTGAATAATGTAAGGTGGTATCTTAGGTCAAAAATTGGGGTATGACAGATGCCCCTATTTAAGTTTCTTTAAACTGAGATATGAAGATGAAGATTTTCGTCTCGATAGGTGTGAAGAGACTTAAATATCAGAATACGCAGATTTTGGACCTAAGATACCAAAAAATGCGAGTGATGCAAAAAGATTGCAGAAAGTTCACCCAAGAGGTATTAAAAAATGACATGCTGGGGAAAGATTGTGAGGATGTCTCAATCTGTCTAAGAAAGGAGAATCCTGTTTGTTGGGAAACAAGCATATGTTTCACTGGGAAAATAGATTCACAATGCAAGTGAATATCTGTTTTGCTTTGGGAAACGAGAAGATTACCTTCTGTCAGCCTTGTGACAATGTTTAAGGTAATTGAAGATGATGTTACCAATTATCAGCCTCGTGATAGTTTTTTTGTAACGAGTTCTGAAGATATTACCGATTATCAACAAAGTGATAACTATGGAAAGGTAATTCTCGAGAATTTTACTGAGTATTCAGCCTTGTGAATAACAATCAATGATGGAAACAGATGTCGAATGAGTTTCTATTTTCACAGTTACAACCTTGCCAGGGATCTCTCTCTTGAGAAGATGCGGGCATTTTGATTGTAAAGATACAGGTTTTTCTTTAGACAGAAAGACAACTACGGGGACTTCTTGAACTTTCATGATTGGACTTATTGAGAAAGACAATCTTTTTATGACAAGTTTCAAGATAAAAAGGAAATAAGCGGCTCAGATGACGAGGCTATTGCTTATTGTTTGCAGGTAGATTTTTTTTGAAATCTAGACCTGAATTGGCTTAGAGACGAGGTTCTACCCAGGGATGAACTGGAAAGAAAGGGTCAATCAAGACTTCGTACCCAATGAGGAACGATCTCAGTTGGGGAACTGGAGAAAAAAGTGTATTTTTCTACTTGGGGATAATCTACTGGAGAGATGACACACCCATACTTATTTTTGGGAATGACAGCAAACCTAAACAAGTGATATCGAAGCAAACATTGAGAAATGCAGGAATGCATTAATGATGCAATTATGTATGAATGATGAATGTTTTGAATGTCATATGTATGCTGACGATAGTTGACAAGACAATAAAAAGTATTTGGGAAAAGGACTACGTCACAGTTCAAACAAATACTCAGCAAAATCTGCAGCAAAGGTGTAGACGTTACTGATGATGAATCTGAGTTGCATGCTTTAAACTTTTTTGGAAAAAGGCATTTCATTGGCAACCTTGTTGGGGATTCTTTTTCGGATAAGAATACCGTCCTTTGATGATCTCTTTCGAGGAAAAGAAAACTTCTTAGTAGTTGTTTACCTTTTCAGAGGTCAAAACACTCATGGAGAAAACTGTTGAAATTCTTTTTGTGTTCATAGTTCAAAGGAAGATTTCGCTTTTATTTCAAAATTTTGAAGTAAAAATTCATTTAAAACCCTTTTTTTTTAGTTTCAAAAGTGATTTTCACAAGAAAAAGCGTTATTTTGCAAAACAGAATAAAGCAGGAATTGCAAACAAATGGGCACAATGCTCAAATTTTATTGATAGAATGGTAATCAGCCAAAGGCGTGATTCCATGGACTATTTACAAAAGTTGGAAATGATAATTTATTGGGAAAAGGTTACATTGAAATCAATAACCACTATCATCTCTAACAACTTTGAATTCCAACTGTGTTTGTTGCTTTAGAAGATTTGATTGAAGATCCGTTGATGGAAGATTCTTCAGATTGACGAAGTATGAAATGATGCAGTTACTTTGTCATTTTGATCCTTAATTTTTTCCTAGATTGCCTTTTCAGGTCTTCAACCTACCAGGATAATTTTCTGTTTATTGTCTCTAATTTTTGCCTGGACCGCCTTTTCAGGTTTTCAGTCCACCGAGACGCTCATTTTTTCCTAAGCCGCCCTTTTTGGGTTTTCGACTTACTGTTCTTTTGTCTTTTAGACAAAGTATTTCTTGACTGCATCAGCATTTACAGGATGCGGGAGTTCATCACCGTCCATGGTTGTGAGAGTCATAGCACCGCCAGAAAAGCTTCTTTTGACGATGTATGGGCCTTCGTAATTAAGAGTCCATTTTCCCCTAGAATCTGGTTGAAAAGACAAAATCTTTTTAAGCACGAGGTCGCCTTCTTGGAATTCACGAGGTCGAACCTTTTTGTCGAAGGCTTTCTTCATCCTTCTTTGATATAATTGTCCATGACATAGAGCGGTCAGACGTTTTTCTTCAATTAAGTTCAACTGGTCGTATCTTCTTTGACACCATTCGGCCTCAGATAACTTAGCTTCCATGAGAACTCTCATAGATGGAATTTCAACTTCTAAGGGGAGCACTGCTTTCATGCCATATACTAGAGAAAAAGGGGTTGCCCCTGTCGAAGTATGTACTGAAGTACGATACCCATGTAGAGAAAATGGCAACATTTCGTGCCAGTCTTTGTAGGTGATGACCATCTTCTAGACGATCTTTTTGATGTTCTTGTTGGCAGCTTCCACGGTGCCTTTCATCTTTGGTCAGTAAGGAGATGAGTTATGATGCTCAATCTTGAATTCCTCACATAGTTCTTTCATCATTTTGGTGTTCAAGTTCGATCCATTGTCTGTAATGATCTTACTTGGAACTCCATATCGGCAAATGAGGTTTTTCTTGATGAACCTCACAACCACTTGTCTTGTAACGTTGGCGTAAGATACTGCTTCGACCCATTTGGTGAAGTAATCAAAAGCCACTAAAAAGAAGCGATGTCCATTTGACGCTTTTGGTTCAATCATCCCAATCATGTCGATGCCCCACATGGAGAAAGGCCACGGAGAGGAGAGAATGTTGAGTAGAGTTAGTGGCACATGGATCTTATCTGCATAGATCTGGCACGTGTGACATCTCTTAACGTGTTTGCAGCAATCGGATTCCATTGTCATCCAATAGTAACCTGCTCTTAAGATTTTTCTGGACATTGCATGCCCATTTGAATGGGTTCCAAATGACCCTTCATGCACTTCGTGAATTAACATGTCTGCTTCGTGTCTATCCACGCATCTGAGCAAGACCATGTCGAAGTTTCTTTTGTATAGCACATCTCCATTCAAGAAATTTTTTCCAGAAAGCCTCCTTTGAGTTTTCTTATCTTTGTGCGATGCCCCGAGTGGGTACTCTTGAGTTTGAAGGAAGCGCTTGATGTCGTGGAACCACGGTTTATCATCGATAACTACTTCAGTTGCAAACACATATGCAGGTATTTCAAGGCGTCTGATGCTGATCTTAGGCATATCATTCCAATGGTTGACTTTGAACATGGAAGATAGAGTGGCCAAGGCGTCTGCCATTCGATTCTGATCTCAAGGAATATAATGCAATTCAACTTTGTTGAAGAAAGTCAACAAACGTCTTGCATAATCTCGGTAGGGAATCAAACCAAGATGATGAGTTTCATACTTGTCTTTGATTTGATTGATCACAAGGGGTGAATCTCCATATATGTCAAGGATCTTGATCCTTAAGTCGATGGCTTCTTCGATACCCATTATACAAGCTTCATATTCTGCGATGTTGTTGGTGCAATCAAATAGCAATCTGGCGAAAAACAGGATATGAGAACCCTCGGGAGTGATGAAGAATGCCCCAATTCCATTGCCAAAAACGTTAACTGCTCCATCAAAATTTAAGCCCCATCTAGATTCTGTATCAGGACCTTCTTCAGGTAATGGTTCGTCACAATCTTTCATCTTTAAGTACATAACATCCTCGTCAGGGAAGTCAAACTTGAGAGATTGGTATTCATTGATCGGTTGATAAGCCAAGTGATCGGCGAGAATGCTTCCTTTGACCGCTTTTTGGGCGCGGTACTTGATGTCATATTCAGATAATAGCATCTGCCATCGAGCGATTCTCCCTATTAAGGCAGGATTTTCAAAGACGTACTTGATTGGATCCATTTTGGAGATTAACCAAGTTGTGTGGTTGATCATGTACAACATGTTTCGAAGCCCACACCAAAGCACAACATGTTTTTTCGAGCATGGAGTAACGAGTTTCACAATCTGTGAACGTTTTACTCAAGTAGTAGATGGCATGCTCTTTCTTACCGGTTTCATCTTGTTGTCTAAGCACGCAGCCCATGGAATCTTCTAGCACGGTAAGGTACATGATTAATGGTCTTCCTTCGATTGGAGGAATCAATGTTGGAGGTTTTGACAGGTATTCCTTGATACTGTCAAACGCTCTTTGGTAATCTTCTGTCCACACAACCTCTTGATTTTTGCAGAGAAGCTTGAATATTGGTCCACAAATAGCAGTCATTTGAGAGATAAATCTGGAGATGTAATTCAACCGTCCAAGAAATCCTCTTACTTGCTTTTCTGTATGTGGCGTAGGCATTTCTTGAATAGCCTTGACTTTGTCAGGGTCAACTTCAATACCTCTTTGACTGAGAACGAAACCTAGGAGTTTTCCAGATCTTACCCCAAAGGTGCATTTGTTAGGATTCAGACGAAGCTGAAATTTCCTTAGTCGTTGAAACAACTTTGAGAGATATTCTATATGCTCTTCTTCAGTGTCAGACTTTGCTATCTTGTCATCCACGTAGACTTCAATCTCTTTGTGCATCATGTCATGAAAGAGAGTGGTCATTGCCCTTTGGTAAGTTGCGCCTGCATTCTTTAATCCAAACGGCATTACTTTGTAGCAAAATGTGCCCCATGGCGTGATGAAAGATGTCTTCTCCATGTCTTTGGGAGCCATTCTGATCTGATTATATCTAGAGAAATCGTCAATGAAGGAAAAGATGTTGAACTTAGCAATGCTATCCACCAGCATGTCGATATGCGGTAGTGGGAAATCGTCTTTTGGACTAGCTTTGTTCAAGTCTCGGTAGTCAACACACATTCTGACCTTTCCGTATTTCTTTGAGACAGACACTATGTTGGCTAACCATTGAGGATATTCAGAGGTGACGAGGAAACCTGCGTTGAGCTGCTTTTAAACCTCCTTTTTGATTTTGTCGACCATATCTGGGTGAATCCTTCTTAGTCTTTGTTTAACTTGCAGACACTCCGGTTTTAATGGCAAGTGATGCTCTACGATGTTGGTATCCAAACCTGGCATGTCCAGGTAGGACCAAGCAAATACATCGACATATTCTTTGAGAAGATCTATCAGTTTGCCCTTGACATTGTTGTCGAGTAGAGCTCTGATGTTCACTTCTTTTCTATTTTGCTCAGAACCTAAGTTGATTGCTTCCAAAGGCTCTTTGTGAGGCTGAATGATTCTTTCCTCGTGCTTAAGTAGTTGGAAAATCTCATCCGATCTTCATCATTCAAAGTCTCAATGGATTTGTCCATTATTCTTTATGTTTGATTATTATTTTTCTTTGAAAAGTTAATGTGAAAGTGTATTTATTATTATTATTGGGAGGAGAAAAAAGGGTAAAAAAAAAAACAAAAACAAACACAAAATGTGGGAATCAAAACAACGCTTTTATTTATGATTCACAATATGAAACAGAGCCCTAAACACAAACTCATTTGTCTTGGGCAAGACAAAGAGAAATTACTTAAAATCTAACCCTATAAAACATCTCTCTGCCTTGGGCGGGGCGAGAGTTCAAAACAAAAGCAAGATAAACTACTTAGAACTATGAACATCAGTCTGAACTTTAACAGCCTTCCAATAGTGACGAACTCCTTGGAAGTCTAGATATTCTGGTAGTTTTCCTTTTGACTTATTTTTCGTGTAGACTTTGATCGTTGGTCGAATAGGTTTTGAAGACTCTGGTCGGTTGACCTTGCCTTTTGTACTGCTGAAGCGATCTTCTTCTGCTTGATTGACAGGTCGAGGGGCATAGAATGCAGCATATGCGCTTTCAAGTGGCATGTATTCTGGATTCTTGGGATGTACTTCCCAATCCTCTGGGTGAAGAGACTCATTATCCGAGACACTTTCCAAATCGTTTCCAAAATTGTCTTCCTGATCCTCTCTAAAAATTGTGTTAACATGGTGATAATCAAATCTGGCTTAACAACCTCGACAGGTGTATTGAAGCAAATATTTTCATTTGGATCTCAAACTGATGATGAGATCGAGAAGATGTGTATGACTTTTCTGGTTGACTGAGATATTCAGGAGGATCGTCCCATCCAGTTGGTTGGATGTCTTCGATTCTGATTCTTGAACTTTCAGGAGCAGTATATCTCACCATGAAGTCAAATTTTCCACTTGGTTCTCCCAAGGAATCCCAAACCTCAGGTGGGATAGGTGGAATTTCATTTTCATCGTTTTGCAGGAACATGCCTTCAAATTTGTCTGAAGGGGGATAAAACGACGCATGCGATTCTTCCTGGGACACATATTCAGAGTTATCAAGATAAGTGCTCCATTCTTCGGATCTGGAGAGATTGTCTTCATTACCTTCATCAACAAGAACATTAACCTCTTGAGGAATAGGGTTTAGGAAACCTCCGTTGTGGAATACTTTTTTGATTGGACGAAGATTTTCATCCCTTTCATTGACTTTTGGAAGCACTGGAGAAAATCCGAGCCCTATTTTAGTTTCGTTGTTGACAGGATTTATCACTTGTCCCCAACCTGCGGCATTACCATTCTTTACTATCTGCGCTGCTTCTTTGTAAGAGGAGATAGACGATCTGTTTTTCTTTGTAGATTCATCTTCTAACGAAAGTCCTTGGAACTGTGTCCCTTCAACATCGTCAGCAGTGATGAAAGAAAAAGCGAACAAATGGCTTACCAATAAAGCTTGTTCACCAATAATGGTTACTAGCTTCTCATTTGTCGTGAATTTCAATTTTTGGTGGAGCGTGGATGTCACCGCTCCTGCTTCGTGTATCCAAGGTCGTCCTAACAAACAACTATAAGTAATTGGCACGTCCATGACCTGGAAAGTGATTTGAAAAGTATATGGACCAATCGTCATCGGAAGGTCAACTTCCCCAATAACGGATTTCCTTGATCCATCGAAGGCTTTGACTACTATATCATTGGATTTCATTGGCGTTCCTTTGTAAGATAAACGAGCAAGAGTCGTTTTTGGCATTACATTCAAGGATGAGCCAGTGTCCACTAGCACATTAGACAGAGAGTCTGATTGGCAATTCATAGAGATATGTAGAGCAAGATTGTGGTCTCTTCCTTCCTCTGGGAGTTCTTCATTACTGAAGCTCAAATTGTTGCAAGTTGTTAAGTTGCCTACAATTCCACCAAATTGATCTGTAGTCACGTCGTGATCCACGTAGGCTTGATCTAATACTTTCATCAAGGCTTCTCGGTGGGCTTCAGAATTCAGAAGTAAAGAGAGTATTGAGATTTTGGAGGGAGTCTGCATCAGTTGATCCACAACTCTGTACTCACTTTTCTTGATCAGCTTTAGAATCTCGTCAAAGTCTAAATTAACATTGGTTCCATCAGACGGACCAATGTTTACATCTGGATTACCAACAGGAATTCCCATAGGATTCTCAGCAGGCGCATCAACAAGATTTTGTCCAACAGTGGGAGCAATGGGCTGCTTTGGTGGCAATGGGGTATACACACACCACTCCGAGTTACTCGTCCTATTTCAACGATGTTAACTACGGCTGAAAGAGTTGGTATGGGTTTCTCCTTCCCATTTTCCATCATAGTTGTGTTGTACTGATAGGGAATTGCTTTGTCAGAGTTGTAAGGGACAGGACCAGGTAGACAGATTACCAAAGGAGAGTCTGGAACTCTTGGACCGTTGTACTCAACTTCTACACACTTGGGCATATTGAAGTAGGGGATAATAACGTTTACTTCAGGAATTTCTGAGTTGATATTTGAGACTAAAAGCTCATGCGGATAATACC
Organism: Vicia sativa; assembly: GCA_021764765.1. Lineage (NCBI taxonomy): Eukaryota > Viridiplantae > Streptophyta > Magnoliopsida > Fabales > Fabaceae > Vicia > Vicia sativa. Next base: position 106,805,554 of record CM038797.1, on the reverse strand, counting down.
CTACCATATTCACGTCATAATCGTCCCTGTTCTTGAAAATTTGAATGTCGTCGATGTCTATTAACCGTTGAAGTTCTGCTCTTACAGTTGGACATCCTCGAGAATCCGTAAAACAGATTCTGCAAGCTGTGTAGTCATGTTTAACAAAGGCGACCATTGTGTTGAATGTAGTGTGTAGTTGTACCAAGATGACTCTGCGGGCAGGAATTTCCTCTATATTTTTCAAAGTCGGGGACTTTGAACTTAGCGGGTATCCTTACATGAGGAACCAGACATAGATCATGGGCATTCTTCCCAGACAAATCCTTTCCGCGGATTGTTTTAATCTCAAGCCGCATCTTATGGAATTGTTCCTGAAGATTTTCCATTTGGCCACGAGGATTTGTGTTGTCTCCTGGGTTATGATAGACTCCTTCGTCCGCGATAGCGTGAACTACAAAAGTTGAATTTGTCATGATCGGTTGAGAAACCGACATAGTGACTTGAGGAATGGTTACTCCGTGCAACGGAGTAAATGCTGAGTTATGTAAAGTAGGAACCTCAATTGTGGTCGCCTTACTTCAGAAGTGTGTTGACGAAATCCAATGCCAAAATTGAAAGGCAGGCCCCATGGATAGCCTTCTGGCATACTGAAAAGAGGATTACTGACTGCAACAGCTGAAACTGGAGTAGTAGTGATATCTAAAATCGTGGCTTGATTTTGATTGTTTGATGCTGATTGCTGATTTTGTGTAGCTGCCAAGGAACTTACCAAAGAAGTGAGTCTTTCCACCTCTTCATGAAGTGTTGTCACTGTGCCACGAAGCTCAACATTTTCTTGTTCAAAATCTTCCATTGCTTTTCTTCTATTTGCACGAGTATTGTATCTGCGAGCTGACTGTGAACATAGTCGAGAAACTCTAAGACGTGACAACTTGACGATCTCTCTCTCTGGAAAAAATTCCAAAAGATAAGACTCTAAATAACAAACTCGAGATGCAAAGTATGATGCATGATTATGAATGCAAAGAGAAAAGAATTTCCAAAGAATTTATGCTAATAGAGAAATTTCTTGTAAACATTTGGATGGAAAACTTTTATTTTATTAATATTTGAAAGAAGATTACAACAATTTTTTTGGAGCATAGCTCTTACAATGATAGAATAAATGATAAAAATAAAGCTAAACTAATTAAGCGTCTTCGTCTGATGAAGAACCAAAGGCTTGATGCAGCTTCAACTTCAGGATTTCTTTCCCATAGTAAGCTTTCAGTTCAGCTTTCTCGGCTCGGCTTTTAGCTTGTTGATGACTGTAATACGGTGGGAGAACTGACTTTGGAATGTTTTGCTTTTGATCGCAAATGTTGCGGATAGCAAGAGTCGCCACCGACTTTTCTATTATCCAATTAAGGGTGAAAAGAACAGAAAAAGACCTTCGTTAGATTCTGAGTAAGGGAGAAGGTTATGAAAAGGGAAGGTATTAGCACCCCTTTTCATCCGTAGTTATCTACGGGCTCTTAGTTGCGTTAGCTCACTTTGAAATTTGCATTCTGTGTGTGTGTTTGAAAAATGTTTTGAAAAGGCATTTCGCTTTGACTTCATAATGATTCACGCTAGAATGTATATGAAGTGTTCGGAAATGTTTCGTTTTTGAAAAGTGTTTTAACTTTGACAAAAGTGTGAGGTGTGAAAAGTATTTTGATAGAGCAAGCAACTAAAATTCTTATTACCTACTCAGAACGGTCGTTTGCGTGTTATTTTACTTTCCTTTAGAATAGTGCTATCCATACCATTAGTTGGCAGGTAACCCTATTCGTTGGATGTAAAGGGATATTCGAAGGGACATCGGATGGTCATAGAAGGCAACTTGTAGGAGTATCCTAGCACATTCGAAGGGGCGGTCATCACTTTTTGTAGGCAACAATTGAGGGACGAGATCATGTATTCGTAGGCCACATCGAGGGACTATGATCTTTGTATCGAAGGGACTATGATGATATGTTTGTAGGCAACGGTGCTAAGATACCTCTACGTTCGAGGGACTTGACCATTTATTCAAAAGGCAATAAGAGAGAATACTCTAGGGGGTGCATGTGTGAAGAGAGTGTGTTGAATTCAGATATATTATCTTGGAGTAGTTACATGGCTTTGGGGTAGTTACATAATATAGAAGTGCAGAAAGTAAATCCTAATTAAGCTATTACATCCCATTAGCAGTTACATAATATTGAAAAAAAGAATGCGAGAAAATAATCCTAACTATTACATCCTGGAAGCAGATACATAATAATCGGAAAAGAAAAGAAATTCGCATAAGAGAAAATATGTTAGTAAAAAAAGATTTTTGGGTTACGAAAAAGTTTTTAGATTAATAATCCTAATTAGATGATAAAACAATTTTTTGGGAATTTTCTGGATTGGTTTTAGTAAGGAAAAGTAATTAAAAGTCAATTTTATGGTTAACTAACAATTAATTAAAATATGCATGCAAAAATATTAATTTTTATGCCAAAAATTAAATAAATATTTTTCTGTCCTAAATGCAAAAAGAAAATATTTTTTTGGTGATTTTTAATGCATTAGAAAATTGTTTGAAAAGAAATTAAATTAAGAAGAAAATACGAAAAGAAATAGTAAATATGTTAGCTTTGCAAAATGTAAAAAAGAATGGACAAAGCCAGGGATCGAACTCAAGCCCTTTCCTTCAACACGCGCGCTGCCTACCACTAGATCAACCTGCACTTTGTGTTAGCAATATGAAACAAAAACGTTTTAATGGAAATTGAATTCTGAATGCTAGAAACGCGCGCCAAAGCTTCATCGTCTTCCTCATTTGAAATTTTAAACACAGGCTTTTACCTACGGTTTTTATCCGTAGCAACAGCCTATAACGACGGTTTCGTTCGTCACTAAAGCCCCTGCATATTTCCAAAATCAGATACAAGCAATATAAATTCATAGTGAATACATAGATCGATTCGGTTTAGTCTCCTGAACAAGAATATGCCCCTAGTTTTGGCCAATTTTTCCTAAATCGAAGGATCCCAATTTGGAGCTTGAAAAACCTAACAATGGCATATCACGATTCTTGCACTTAAAACTCAATTAAATAACCCAGATAGCTTGTAAATAACATTATGAACATGAATATATAATCAAAATACGTTTAAAATGCATGTAGCTATGAATTCAATTCTGAAATTTTTGAAGCAAACCGTGATGTGCAATTTCGTGATTCTGGATGCTTTTGTGATCTATGAGGGTCTGGAATGGATCAGAGGACCTCCAGGAATGTGTTTGAGTGCTTAGAATTGGCTGAATTCGACTGAAAACCTGGCTGCCAATTGCTTGTATCACACAAATTTTTTGACGTTGGGTAGGGTTCTTTGAGGCAAGGATTTCGTCCCTTGTACTTGTGGATGCATTGTGTACTTATAGTAGAGTGAATTAGGTCAAGAATCATGAAGAAATTATGTGCCAATCAATGAGAAAATATTTCATTTGGTATGAAACCAAATATTGCCTTTTTTGATCAAATCTCATTCAATTCCTTTGCCAATCAATGCAATTTCAAAATTGACAGCTTGTATGGCTTGCTTGGATCTCAAGAATGAGAGAAAAATCCAATTTGCAATTAATTTTGATTTTCTATCTTTTATTTTAATTAAATTGGCTTTTAAATGATTAAAAATCCAAAATAAATAGAAAATAAAAGATAAATTTGTGGCCTTGGGCTTGGAGGTTCCAACTCAGCTAAGAAACATGTTTGAACCAAGAAAAGTTAGGCCCATTTGCAAAAGTTTTGATTTTGTCAAGTATTTCTCTTTGTGCACCTCCTCAAAAATGCTCAACTTGTGCAAGGTGTATCTTGCTCAATTTTTAACATTTTTGGATGTTCTTGGACTTTTTAGAAAGCTCAATATGTCCTATAAACAACTTCTTTGGTTTCATCTCAATTGAAGTTTCTATGCTCATTAACACTTCGTTACAAAAAGTTGACTTTTTTGTTGACTTTGAAAAGGACCTGTAATGTTTTGATCCATAACTTCCAAATGAAGCATTTTCTGCCCAAGTTTGTGAGACATGAAGTTGTAGAGAATTGAATTCTCTTCAAAATGAGTTGTGGTGGAAAAATTTCTGATAAAGTATGTGAAAGTTATGCCTGGTCAAAGTTCTGTTGACTTTTGTCTGAGAAAGCCCAATTTGGAAACATTGACTTTTGATGAATTCTTGACTTTTCTTGATGAATCATGATCCACCCTTGATCAAATGATGAATTTCACTTCAAAATATTGATTTTGACCAAAAATCATGAAATTTGACTGTATGTTGACCACAGTTGACTTTTTGTCCAATACAATTGATTTTCAACCATCTGAGCAATTGTCTAAGGAAACTTGATTTGTAAGGCTTGAAACTTGACATGGAGATTATTTGAAGCATGTAATGAGGCATGATGACCATTGGAAATGTTGGAGGCCCACCTTGATTTGAGGATGGCCATGTTTATGCGATTGGATGATGTTCATGATAAATGATGATTATCATGTTTTGGTGATGATGTTGCAGCAATTGCTTTTTGGATGTTAATTCCATGTGTTGTAATTAACGTTATATATTCATGATTTATGCTGCTCTGTTGATGGTGTTAACCATGCATGGAATGATGTTGTGATATCATGTTCCTTATTTGAATGTTGCATGCTTTATGTTGTGCATGCATATGCATTCTGGTGATGGTTCATTCCCATTGTGTGGAATTGAACTTGCAGAACCAATAACCGTACCCAATGGATAGTGGTGGTGAGGCTAGATTCTTGACCCAGTGGTGTATGGGCGAATCGTTGATTGACGCTGTTTTCTGAGGTGTAAACGGAACAGGGTGTGAACTTGGTTCACGTTTGGTATCACATGCATAGAGTCTTGCATTGCATTTTCTATGGATTATAACATGATAGGATGATTTCCAGTGTTATAATTCAGTTGTTGTGTTTGATGCATGTTCATGACTTGTGTTTCTTGTGGAATGAAGGATTGAATCTATTATGCTAAATAGGGTGAAGTAATAGTTTATGAAGTTCTATTTATTTTAGGAATTTATAATGCATGTTAATTATGATGTAGTCTCACCCTTACTTTGATGATTTCAGATTGAAGCTATAGCGGCTTAGGAGTTGGTGAGGATGGCTCGTAGAGCTATGCTATTTAATTATAACGTGTCGGTGTCATGCTCTGGTCTTGTAACACTGGGAAACATTGTCGTTAGAGTTACTATTACACTCTAGATTGTTTAATTGTTTTAGTTGGATAATTATTCCTACGGATTAAGGCGTTGACCTTTTTGGAATTGGTGTTTATTTGGTTTGAATTATCCAAGTTTTGAATAAATAATTCCGCTGTGTTAAACATGTGTTGATTAAATTATGTTTCTTAGCTAAGCATGGCATTATATGGAATTTTATATTTTTAATCAATTGTGACGCCCTTTTTATACATGTTAACTCTGAATTTAATATATTATTCGCGGGGTATTTAGAAGGGTGTTACAAAGGTGGTAGTGGCGGCTCGATAGAAACCCTAGCACGTGAAGGTCCTAGAATATCAGATGCTACAGCCGGTGGTATGACACGAGGGTGTGATACACTGTGATACTACTCCAGGTATCCATCCTCGCATTGTAAAGGATTCTAAACCACAACTGATCTCTCCCTGATCTCACGCGAAGAGCTGATGATGTGACTCAGAAACTATTTATCAATGGCACCAACTGGAGCCACGGGAACTAAAAAGGGATACCCTAGATCATATTGTCGTAGACACCTCTCATGAAAATGTCTAGTCACATGGTTCTCCCACCTAAGATGTCCTGAATGCAAAGAAGAGTCGTCAAATGCACGATGAGGCCGGTGGGATGTATATGGTGTCCAGACGATATCCTCTATGGTCAGAGCGTCAAGCCTCCTCTGATACTCTATCAAACCTCCAGGAAGGACTTGCTTGCCCTTCTATCTCCTTGCACATGGTACAATAACCAAAATATGTTGGATCTTCTGGTCATAGGTATGGGGGAAGTGCCCGTATATCCAACACTACTTAAATACAAACAATCAAATAAATATACCAAATAAATAATAAAAACCATCAAATAAATTTTAGGATACTTGTAAAAGGATAAGGTAACCAATTATAATATATACCTCGCCATGTCATATCCTGTAAGCGACATGGTCAACAAATCCTATGAGCACGAATCTGTCTGAAGGTCCTCCTAGAAAGGCTTCATCAGTGTGAATTAATGGCTTTGTAGACACACGAGTTGTGATGTATGTATCAGTGGGGAATACCTCATCAACGTGCTAAGTAACAACCTCAAAAACCTACTCTACAATCTGCTCAATTGTCGGCTCCATAACCTACTTGGCAACCGGCCCCACAACCTGCTCAGAAATCGGCTACACAACATCACAACCTCCTCAATAGTCTTCTTGGGAACAAGTACATTCACAAGAGCAAATGCATGTACCTCCTCGATAGTAGAATCTCTAAGTCCTCGACGACGGGGTGTGCGGAACTGCACCTGCTGCTCAGCCAACCATTTTCGGTGAGAACCGTTCATAGCACATCGTCCAGCCAGTAGTTCGGAAGCTTGTGCCTTGTCAACTCGGGCTTGAGCTTCCGCTCGATTGACCACCCTGCTAGCAACATAACCATCTTTTCCCCTGGTCCTCACTTAATCAATTAATAAAAGGAGGGAAAAATTAGGAAAATATGAACTACTAGAAAATTTGAAATTTCTGATATTTTTCAAAAAAATTGAACTATCAGAAATTTTGAAATTTCTGGTACAAGCTGCAAAGCTTCGAAAATTTCAAAATTATTGGTACAAAAGATAAATATTAAACCCAAAAATTTTCAATTAGATAATACTGAATATTTCAAAATTTTCGATAGAAAATACCAAAAATTACACAAGTCTATCGTAAATATTTTAGTTTCACGAAATTTCGGATATCGCGTTGAAATTTTTGTTATTGCCTAAGGAATTTTAAAATTTCACCGTGGTACTGAAAATTTGAAAATTTAGAATTTTTTCATACTCTTTAAGGGTTATCATGCATAACGAAGGATGTCATGTTAATTTTTCCAAAAATTTCGATGTTATCCAACCCTCCAATTCATTTGTGAAATAACCAAAGTGCCAAATCAAACTTGAAGAATGGCAAGTTAAATTCTCCATTATTTTGTTTGACCAAAAAACCCAATACTTCACCAATCAATGCCAAGCAAATTAGAACACTGTCTACTGCACATACCGAGCAATCAGGAACAACCGAATTATTGCACCCAAAATTTCCAGTCATTTACATCATATATCAACAGAACAAACTCAACACACATGACTATCCATCCGCATAAAATTAAGCTAATGCAACAACTTAGTCTAATGCACACACGTCGCATTTATAACAGACTAGGTAATTTAGCTCGTCCAAATATTAATATTTCACACACTTTTAGAATTACACAACAGTATCAAAATGCAAACTGCCCTAAGTTGACAAAGTTTGTTGATATACTCACCGTGCTGTGCTGTAGTGGAAATATATTCTACTGAAAATTGGTTTAGACGATTTGGCAATTAGGTGGGATGTTATACATGTCAGGCTTGATTTCCGTTGGCATGTTTGTTAACTTCAACTCAAGTGGAGTGTTGACATGTTTTAGTCCATCGGGAAGCATTTTCAGATGGGGACATGATCTGATTTCTAGTTGTCTGAGACAAGGGAGTGCTTCTGGCTCTATCTTCCATTCCTCTAACTGCCTCAGCTTCCAAAGTTTTAATACATGAAGCTGAGGAAAGCTATAAGATTCGCAAACCATAGTTGTTCCTACATATGACTCTGCGAGTAAACACAGTGTTCGGAGATTTGGAAAATCTTTCAAAAGTGTCATGGGATCATCCTGTAGTTTTGAGTGTGATAGGGTGAGTTCAATGAGGCTAAGTGGAAACTGGGACAGAATATTTGAACTGTTCAAGTTTCCCAGCAAATATATGTCAGTGAGATATACATTATTTTCGAAGGACTTCAAACGTAAAGTCCAAGGTCGACATTGTTCGTTTCTAGATTTCAGTCTCAGCGATTGAAGGTAATTCTAATTTTGTTATCCAGTCAGATACTGTCTCAAGTTGAGCTATCACTCTTGGTTTAGTGACATTGATTGGCATTGGCAAGCTAATCCCAACTTTGTGATATTGAAAAATTTGTCCAACCCACGCTTTACTGGAGTCTGCTCGTCCACAAACCTTCCCCACAACGTTTGGAGGTCAGATAGAAAATTACCTTTAGGTTGAGGTGGAAATCTGGTGCGGTAAGTCTCACTCAAGAACAAGTGTCTGAGTTCCATCTTCCAAATAGAGGTAGGTAGAGTATGTATGTGAGTATGTTTGAGATCAAGTGTCTGTAGCTTCAACAAATTGCTTATAGATGATGTAAGTGACTCTAAGTAGGTCCATCTAAAACCAAGATACCTTAGCCGGGTAAGTCTTGCTATGCGTTTAGGCAACTTGGGCTTGTAAACACGTTCAAGATCAAGTACCCGAAGGAGTAAGAAGCAATCACTTGAGATACATCCCTTCAGAAAGTTACCAATTTGCTGACCAGGTTTACTTCCTTCTTGAGGATCGAAGGACATAAAGGAGAGAACGTGTTGGAGAATTTCCAAAATATATTTGAAAAGTTGCAATAGTTAAAATAGACCTTTTAGAGAAAAGGTGTAATGCTTTACAATTGAAGCAATGTAACCATTCATGAACAACATCTTTCAAAGAGTTGTTTCCCTTCACCAAAGGACATAAATTTCTCTATAAATAGAGACATTTGTTACGCATTGAACACATGCAAACATAGTATATTTCAAGAGCCTAAAATCATATCTAAGTCGTTTCTTTATTATTCTAGTGCACAAGAATAAATGAGGAAACTTTATTCGGTAAAATATCGTTGATCGATATGCTTAATGTGAATGTGCGATTCATGTTAAGGTTTCCAAAGTATCCTGAAGGGGACTTGCCGGGTAACCCATTTGCATCCAATATACATAAATTGGTGGGGGCGAATCGAACCTAAAGCTTAGTGTAAACACACGCTTTGGAATTTATTTTGTGCAACTTTCATCGTAACATTTTCATCTTCTTCTTGTCTATATTTTGCAGCAGACCCCCAACACAAGATCAAACAATCTTTAGGTTCGATTTTCGATTTTTAATCTATAATTTATTTATAATTAATAATAAATTATGCAACTTCAAAGAAGATGATAACAACTTTGGATAAAGGTGAAAGGTACACAATTTATTTATTTATTTGATTGCATTTTGAAATAGAGATATAATCTACTCTAATGGCGAGTTGTTTCGTTTGTGAGTGAATAAAGTTTTGGAACATAAAATTGAAATTATATATATGCATATTGATTAACATGTTAAAGTGCAACAATATATTAGCATTTTAAAAATTACTATTTCCTAATTTCGCAAAGCATTATAATGTGCTAAATATATATAGTATGGATACTGCAGAATTATATTTAAATGCAATATAATATGCCAAATATATATAGTACGGATACTGCAAAATTATATTTAAATACTACAGGATTATATTTAAACATTTATTTTCATTAGACTTGTTTCTATTCCATTATTAAATGTATAATTTGCTTTGAAACAATAAACGAAGCAAATCCCGCAGAACACACTGGTTAATGATACAACACCATTGAACGTTGTTTTGTTAATAATTTTGAATGCACCAACAATAAAAGGTTATTAATAGGTGTTTAGTGAGTTGAGATCCTTTCCATTTCTTCAAAGAAATGGAGAGTGGCATTACCAAAGTTTTGGTGTATAATGTATATTATTATACGAAGTCTATGAATTATATGGTTGAAACCACATTATGAATAAAAATTAGTTGTTACAAATTTGTATGATCATGGTTGTCGATTGCTATAAATGTTTAATATATTAAATATATTTTGGATATATTTAAGTGGAAGTAAAACTTCAAACTAAAAATGTTAGCAAATGAAGAATGACATTAAATTTGTGTATATGACAAAATATAATTAAATGACAAAAGTGTCATGGTGATAGTTTGTTGAAACTATCAAGAATATATAATATATTTTGATTATGATAAATGTACTGATATGACAAATATGATATGGTTTAATGATAGTTGGTAAATGGTATCAAGAGTACATAAAGTAATCATAGACATGATGACTATTTAAAAGATTGAATATTCAAGGTTTATTTAAGTTTGAAAAATTGTGTGATTCTTTGACGAAAGGATTGACAAAGATATGATATCTTTGAATATAATTGAAGAAAATAAAGACATTATTAGGGATGTGGAACAAGCCCATATCTAATTAATCACCAATGGTGGAAACTCAACTCACACTTGATTAATGTTAAGTCTTGAGTTCAATGATGAAAGTACACTATTAGAGTGATTGAAGTACTTGACAATAGATGCATCCCAAGGAGTAAAAGTACTTGGACCATAAGAATAAATGTGGTAGGATGAGGTTTTCCTCTTAATAGATATATAGCGTATGTTTGCTGGAATGCATAATTATGGGTGCATTTTTTATATAATCTACCTATATGAGAATGAATTGATGCCGCTACATAGAGTCCAAGGGCTTGACTCTTAAATTCTCATGAAAAGGATATGAGACACAAGACATTATTAAATGTGTCATATTAATAATTCGATCCATGGTACCGAGATTTCATGTGTGAGTTATGCACACTTGTTCTAATGAATAATTGGTTCAAAGCTTGTCTACCAATCTATTCGGGGATGAGTGGAAATTTAACTTACTAAGTAATGGTTCAAATCCTAAGATACCTTTATCTGAAATCATGAAATTTCCTGAATAATGGATTTAGATATATTTTGAAAATGGTGGGGGATTGTTTGAGAATTTCCAAAATATATTTGGAAAGTTGCAAAAGGTGTAATGCTTTACAATTGAAGAAATGTAACCATTCATGAACAAAATCTTTCAAAGAGTTGTTTCCCTTCACCAAAGGACATAAATTTCTCTATAAATAGAGACATTTGTTAGACATTGAACACATGCAAAAATAGTATATTTCAAGAGCCTAAAATCATATCTAAGTCGTTTCTTTATTATTCTAGTGCACAAGAATAAATGAGGAAACTTTATTCGGTAAAATATCGTTGATCGATATGCTTAATGTGAATGTGCGATTCATGTTAAGGTTTCCAAAGTATCCTTAAGGGGACTTGCCAGGTAACCCATTTGCATCCAATATACATAAATTGCTGGGGGCGAATCGAACCTAAAGCTTAGTGTAAACACACGCTTTGGAATTTATTTTGTGCAACTTTCATCGTAACATTTTCATCTTCTTCTTGTCTATATTTTGCAGCAGACGACCCCCAACTCAAGATCAAACAATCTTTAGGTTCGATTTTCGATTTTTAATCTATAATTTATTTATAATTAATAATAAATTATGCAACTTCAAAGAAGATGATAACAACTTTGGATAAAGGTGAAAGGTACACAATTTATTTATTTATTTGATTGCATTTTGAAATAGAGATATAATCTACTCTAATGGCGAGTTGTTTCGTTTGTGAGTGAATAAAGTTTTGGAACATAAAATTGAAATTATATATATGCATATTGATTAACATGTTAAAGTGCAACAATATATTAGCATTTTAAAAATTACTATTTCCTAATTTCGCAAAGCATTATAATGTGCTAAATATATATAGTATGGATACTGCAGAATTATATTTAAATGCAATATAATATGCCAAATATATATAGTACGGATACTGCAAAATTATATTTAAATACTACAGGATTATATTTAAACATTTATTTTCATTAGACTTGTTTCTATTCCATTATTAAATGTATAATTTGCTTTGAAACAATAAACGAAGCAAATCCCGCAGAACACACTGGTTAATGATACAACACCATTGAACGTTGTTTTGTTAATAATTTTGAATGCAACAACAATAAAAGGTTATTAATAGGTGTTTAGTGAGTTGAGATCCTTTCCATTTCTTCAAAGAAATGGAGAGTGGCATTACCAAAGTTTTGGTGTATAATGTATATTATTATACGAAGTCTATGAATTATATGGTTGAAACCACATTATGAATAAAAATTAGTTGTTACAAATTTGTATGATCATGGTTGTCGATTGCTATAAATGTTTAATATATTAAATATATTTTGGATATATTTAAGTGGAAGTAAAACTTCAAACTAAAAATGTTAGCAAATGAAGAATGACATTAAATTTGTGTATATGACAAAATATAATTAAATGACAAAAGTGTCATGGTGATAGTTTGTTGAAACTATCAAGAATATATAATATATTTTGCTTATGATAAATGTACTGATATGACAAATATGATATGGTTTAATGATAGTTGGTAAATGGTATCAAGAGTACATAAAGTAATCATAGACATGATGACTATTTAAAAGATTGAATATTCAAGGTTTATTAAAGTTTGAAAAATTGTGTGATTCTTTGACGAAAGGATTGACAAAGATATGATATCTTTGAATATAATTGAAGAAAATAAAGACATTATTAGGGATGTGGAACAAGCCCATATCTAATTAATCACCAATGGTGGAAACTCAACTCACACTTGATTAATGTTAAGTCTTGAGTTCAATGATGAAAGTACACTATTAGAGTGATTGAAGTACTTGACAATAGATGCATCCCAAGGAGTAAAAGTACTTGGACCATAAGAATAAATGTGGTAGGATGAGGTTTTCCTCTTAATAGATATATAGCGTATGTTTGCTGGAATGCATAATTATGGGTGCATTTTTTATATAATCTACCTATATGAGAATGAAGTGATGCCGCTACATAGAGTCCAAGGGCTTGACTCTTAAATTCTCATGAAAAGGATATGAGACACAAGACATTATTAAATGTGTCATATTAATAATTCGATCCATGGTACCGAGATTTCATGTGTGAGTTATGCACACTTGTTCTAATGAATAATTGGTTCAAAGCTTGTCTACCAATCTATTCGGGGATGAGTGAAAATTTAACTTACTAAGTAATGGTTCAAATCCTAAGATACCTTTATCTTGAAATCATGAAATTTCCTGAATAATGGATTTAGATATATTTTGAAAATGGTGGGGGATTGTTTGAGAATTTCCAAAATATATTTGGAAAGTTGCAAAAGGTGTAATGCTTTACAATTGAAGAAATGTAACCATTCATGAACAAAATCTTTCAAAGAGTTGTTTCCCTTCACCAAAGGACATAAATTTCTCTATAAATAGAGACATTTGTTAGACATTGAACACATGCAAAAATAGTATATTTCAAGAGCCTAAAATCATATCTAAGTCGTTTCTTTATTATTCTAGTGCACAAGAATAAATGAGGAAACTTTACTCGGTAAAATATCGTTGATCGATATGCTTAATGTGAATGTGCGATTCATGTTAAGGTTTCCAAAGTATCCTTAAGGGGACTTGCCAGGTAACCCATTTGCATCCAATATACATAAATTGCTGGGGGCGAATCGAACCTAAAGCTTAGTGTAAACACACGCTTTGGAATTTATTTTGTGCAACTTTCATCGTAACATTTTCATCTTCTTCTTGTCTATATTTTGCAACAGACCCCCAACACAAGGTCAAACAATCTTTAGGTTCGATTTTCGATTTTTAATCTATAATTTATTTATAATTAATAATAAATTATGCAACTTCAAAGAAGATGATAACAACTTTGGATAAAGGTGAAAGGTACACAATTTATTTATTTATTTGATTGCATTTTGAAATAGAGATATAATCTACTCTAATGGCGAGTTGTTTCGTTTGTGAGTGAATAAAGTTTTGGAACATAAAATTGAAATTATATATATGCATATTGATTAACATGTTAAAGTGCAACAATATATTAGCATTTTAAAAATTACTATTTCCTAATTTCGCAAAGCATTATAATGTGCTAAATATATATAGTATGGATATTGCAGAATTATATTTAAATGCAATATAATATGCCAAATATATATAGTACGGATACTGCAAAATTATATTTAAATACTACAGGATTATATTTAAACATTTATTTTCATTAGACTTGTTTCTATGCCATTATTAAATGTATAGTTTGCTTTGAAACAATAAACGAAGCAAATCCCGCAGAACACACTGGTTAATGATACAACACCATTGAACGTTGTTTTGTTAATAATTTTGAATGCACCAACAATAAAAGGTTATTAATAGGTGTTTAGTGAGTTGAGATCCTTTCCATTTCTTCAAAGAAATGGAGAGTGGCATTACCAAAGTTTTGGTGTATAATGTATATTATTATACGAAGTCTATGAATTATATGGTTGAAACCACATTATGAATAAAAGTTATTTGTTACAAATTTGTATGATCATGGTTGTCGATTGCTATAAATGTTTAATATATTAAATATATTTTGGATATATTTAAGTGGAAGTAAAACTTCAAACTAAAAATGTTAGCAAATGAAGAATGACATTAAATTTGTGTATATGACAAAATATAATTAAATGACAAAAGTGTCATGGTGATAGTTTGTTGAAACTATCAAGAATATATAATATATTTTGCTTATGATAAATGTACTGACATGACAAATATGATATGGTTTAATGATAGTTGGTAAATGGTATCAAGAGTACATAAAGTACTCATAGACATGATGACTATTTAAAAGATTGAATATTCAAGGTTTATTAAAGTTTGAAAAATTGTGTGATTCTTTGACGAAAGGATTGACAAAGATATGATATCTTTGAATATAATTGAAGAAAATAAAGACATTATTAGGGATGTGGAACAAGCCCATATCTAATTAATCACCAATGGTGGAAACTCAACTCACACTTGATTAATGTTAAGTCTTGAGTTCAATGATGAAAGTACACTATTAGAGTGATTGAAGTACTTGACAATAGATGCATCCCAAGGAGTAAAAGTACTTGGACCATAAGAATAAATGTGGTAGGATGAGGTTTTCCTCTTAATAGATATATAGCGTATGTTTGCTGGAATGCATAATTATGGGTGCATTTTTTATATAATCTACCTATATGAGAATGAATTGATGCCGCTACATAGAGTCCAAGGGCTTGACTCTTAAATTCTCATGAAAAGGATATGAGACACAAGACATTATTAAATGTGTCATATTAATAATTCGATCCATGGTACCGAGATTTCATGTGTGAGTTATGCACACTTGTTCTAATGAATAATTGGTTCAAAGCTTGTCTACCAATCTATTCGGGGATGAGTGGAAATTTAACTTACTAAGTAATGGTTCAAATCCTAAGATACCTTTATCTGAAATCATGAAATTTCCTGAATAATGGATTTAGATATATTTTGAAAATGGTGGGGGATTGTTTGAGAATTTCCAAAATATATTTGGAAAGTTGCAAAAGGTGTAATGCTTTACAATTGAAGAAAAGTAACCATTCATGAACAAAATCTTTCAAATAGTTGTTTCCCTTCACCAAAGGACATAAATTTCTCTATAAATAGAGACATTTGTTACGCATTGAACACATGCAAAAATAGTATATTTCAAGAGCCTAAAATCATATCTAAGTCGTTTCTTTATTATTCTAGTGCACAAGAATAAATGAGGAAACTTTATTCGGTAAAATATCGTTGATCGATATGCTTAATGTGAATGTGCGATTCATGTTAAGGTTTCCAAAGTATCCTGAAGGGGACTTGCCGGGTAACCCATTTGCATCCAATATACATAAATTGGTGGGGGCGAATCGAACCTAAAGCTTAGTGTAAACACACGCTTTGAAATTTATTTTGTGCAACTTTGATCGTAACATTTTCATCTTCTTCTTGTCTATATTTTGCAGCAGACCCCCAACTCAAGATCAAACAATCTTTAGGTTCGATTTTCGATTTTTAATCTATAATTTATTTATAATTAATAATAAATTATGCAACTTCAAAGAAGATGATAACAACTTTGGATAAAGGTGAAAGGTACACAATTTATTTATTTATTTGATTGCATTTTGAAATAGAGATATAATCTACTCTAATGGCGAGTTGTTTCGTTTGTGAGTGAATAAAGTTTTGGAACATAAAATTGAAATTATATATATGCATATTGATTAACATGTTAAAGTGCAACAATATATTAGCATTTTAAAAATTACTATTTCCTAATTTCGCAAAGCATTATAATGTGCTAAATATATATAGTATGGATATTGCAGAATTATATTTAAATGCAATATAATATGCCAAATATATATAGTACGGATACTGCAAAATTATATTTAAATACTACAGGATTATATTTAAACATTTATTTTCATTAGACTTGTTTCTATGCCATTATTAAATGTATACTTTGCTTTGAAACAATAAACGAAGCAAATCCCGCAGAACACACTGGTTAATGATACAACACCATTGAACGTTGTTTTGTTAATAATTTTGAATGCAACAACAATAAAAGGTTATTAATAGGTGTTTAGTGAGTTGAGATCCTTTCCATTTCTTCAAAGAAATGGAGAGTGGCATTACCAAAGTTTTGGTGTATAATGTATATTATTATACGAAGTCTATGAATTATATGGTTGAAACCACATTATGAATAAAAGTTATTTGTTACAAATTTGTATGATCATGGTTGTCGATTGCTATAAATGTTTAATATATTAAATATATTTTGGATATATTTAAGTGGAAGTAAAACTTCAAACTAAAAATGTTAGCAAATGAAGAATGACATTAAATTTGTGTATATGACAAAATATAATTAAATGACAAAAGTGTCATGGTGATAGTTTGTTGAAACTATCAAGAATATATAATATATTTTGCTTATGATAAATGTACTGATATGAGAAATATGATATGGTTTAATGATAGTTGGTAAATGGTATCAAGAGTACATAAAGTAGTCATAGACATGATGACTATTTAAAAGATTGAATATTCAAGGTTTATTAAAGTTTGAAAAATTGTGTGATTCTTTGACGAAAGGATTGACAAAGATATGATATCTTTGAATATAATTGAAGAAAATAAAGACATTATTAGGGATGTGGAACAAGCCCATATCTAATTAATCACCAATGGTGGAAACTCAACTCACACTTGATTAATGTTAAGTCTTGAGTTCAATGATGAAAGTACACTATTAGAGTGATTGAAGTACTTGACAATAGATGCATCCCAAGGAGTAAAAGTACTTGGACCATAAGAATAAATGTGGTAGGATGAGGTTTTCCTCTTAATAGATATATAGCGTATGTTTCTTGGAATGCATAATTATGGGTGCATTTTTATATAATCTACCTATATGAGAATGAAGTGATGCTGCTACATAGAGTCCAAGGGCTTGACTCTTAAATTCTCATGAAAAGGATATGAGACACAAGACATTATTAAATGTGTCATATTAATAATTCGATCAATGGTACCGAGATTTCATGTGTGAGTTATGCACACTTGTTCTAATGAATAATTGGTTCAAAGCTTGTCTACCAATCTATTCGGGGATGAGTGGAAATTTAACTTACTAAGTAATGGTTCAAATCCTAAGATACCTTTATCTGAAATCATGAAATTTCCTGAATAATGGATTTAGATATATTTTGAAAATGGTGGGGGATTGTTTGAGAATTTCCAAAATATATTTGGAAAGTTGCAAAAGGTGTAATGCTTTACAATTGAAGAAATGTAACCATTCATGAACAAAATCTTTCAAAGAGTTGTTTCCCTTCACCAAAGGACATAAATTTCTCTATAAATAGAGACATTTGTTAGACATTGAACACATGCAAAAATAGTATATTTCAAGAGCCTAAAATCATATCTAAGTCGTTTCTTTATTATTCTAGTGCACAAGAATAAATGAGGAAACTTTATTCGGTAAAATATCGTTGATCGATATGCTTAATGTGAATGTGCGATTCATGTTAAGGTTTCCAAAGTATCCTTAAGGGGACTTGCCAGGTAACCCATTTGCATCCAATATACATAAATTGGTGGGGGCGAATCGAACCTAAAGCTTAGTGTAAACACACGCTTTGGAATTTATTTTGTGCAACTTTCATCGTAACATTTTCATCTTCTTCTTGTCTGTATTTTGCAACAGACCCCCAACACAAGATCTAACAGAACATCCTTGTAATAGGTTTTCAGGGAAGATGAATCAGTACTGTCACCATGAATGTAATCATTCCAGATATCATATTTTTTTAAGATGACCAGCAACTCGGCGAATAATGGACTTTTTAGGGTCGGCATTCGATTCTGTGGCAGATCCGTTGCCTTGTAGAAATCTAGACTCGTTAGCCTTTGACAACAGTTGCCTCAAAGCACTAGGGAGACGGCATGTTTTCACCTTTCCATTGTGCTTTCTCTTGGTAACTTTCACCATGTTCCGATCTATCAACTCTGTCAAGTACTTTTCAGCAACTAGCTCCGGGGGCACTTCGTTATCTTCTGCTTGATGAATTCTGTATCTGTCTTCAACGGTATGTCCACCTTCAAATGTCTTATGAACAACAACCAACAAGTTTCATCATCTAATAACTGTAATGGGTGAACAAAGATTGTACCTGCTGCATGTTGGTCTACATTTGCATTGCGAGTGGTAAAAAGAACTCTGCTTCCCGTGGACATATCGGGTATGGCCATGTTCAAGGTATCCAAGTATACTTTGGATATTTCTTTTATGCCATCAACAACTATGAAGTACTTTGTACAGGCCAAGTTTGCGAGTACATAATCAGTGGACAAGTTTTCTTCTTCTACAGTAATTTGCTTGGCGGCTTCCTTGCCAATTTCTGCAACAAACTGGTTTGTCGTACAATTTGATGGCAGTGACACCCATATGCGACGCTGAAAATGAGTTACAACAGTGTTGTCTTCAAATATCAACTTGGCTAGTGTTGTCTTACTTGTGCCTCCGATTCCAACAATCCAAGTAATGCAGCGACGTTTCTCGTCTGACAGTAACTCTGCCATCAGAACTTGGGTGGCAACAAGAGACGGTTGCATCCTTGCACGTAAAATTTGAACCTTGGATACAACTCGGCTTTGAATATGCACTAAACCATATGCTTTTCTTCTCCTAGAAGTATCTTCAATTTTTTTTCTAATACCATCTAGCTTCTTACTAACAACATGTTGGGTCCAGTACTTGAAAATGTAGTTGAGAATTGGCATATGCTTCAATTTGGCATAATTTTTGTTAATGAAAAACTGCGCTTCAAGGGAAATAACTCTCATTTGCTCCAACTCCGACCAGTTTATGGATCTTGCATCTAGTTCTCCCATTGCATTTGCATCCAGAAGCAACGCGTCCATCAATTCCTTTTCCCCACTGATTAATTGGACCTTCTTTTTGAACCCCGCGACAGGCTGATACGAGGAAGAGGAGGAGGCAGCTTCTACTGGCGTAACATCCGAACTTTCATCATGTTCAGAAATGATTTCATTCTTAATATCTCTTTCTTGAATGCTGCTAATTGGGGTTAATATCGGTAGATGCTCTGGTTGTGTTCTTTGAATATTTGCACTGCAATAAATGATCTTCCTTTCTGATATATTAAGAATCTCTTTCAACAAACTGTTGATCTCCTTGGAAAACTTAATTCTTCTCAAACAACCACCATTACCTTTTGAATACGCATCAATAAGAGATTGATCATATTGTGATCCACCCACACTCTCTGCCAGTCTGCCTTTTATTTAGGCCTTCTGCACTCTCAGCCGTATCACTTAACAATGCACGCATTTGAGCTAAATATCTTTGCGTACACTTCAAATTCTTGTCCAAAGACCTCCACAAATTCCTACTCCATGCAATAACTTCAATAAGTAAGTAACTCAACATCATAAGGAACATTGCCAGAACTGGGTGAAAATGAAACAGGTATAAAATTGGTAAATGAATTACAGTGAAAAACAAGAAGCGAATAAACAATCTTTCATTCCCTTCCATTTCTTCCTCTTCTTCAGACTGGACTTAGATTTCTGTTTTGTTATTTTTCCTCTTTCATCAACCATCATGAAAACAAGAAAAAAGAAAAGGATTAAGATCACAAAGGATAGTGGCCTGGAGATGGAAAGAGTATTAGCAATAAGGAATAGGATGTCGAGAATTGTCGAGCTCTCTTGTGAGAAGTCTGGTATGGGAGTTGTTTTTCTTAATTCCACTTCCATGTCTAATAGTTCCCCAACTTCGTAAGTTAAACTTCTGTGTATTGCATCACCTATTCGAGTTCTAATATACTTCAGCTTCATCTTAAATTGCTTCAATACATGTTAAAGTATAATATTTTAAGAGTGATGATATTAATATATGCATGAAGCTGATAATAGAACTACTTCAATAACAAAGAAAACGGGATAGTGCTTTGGCATATTGCTACATATCTTTGTTATTCTTTAGATGATTATGAGTCTCAAATCTTAAATCTATTTGATCCAAAGTTGTGAAAAAGCCAATTGTTTTCAGATTATATGTTACATGTCCTTTTTTTGCTGCTCAATGGAGTATGACAGATAAGATTTGAAGGCACATCAGCAGAAATGGATGAACTATTGAAACTATTTGAAAGAGAGAAAATACATTAAGGAAAGAAGTGAAGTTTGCAAGACGATACTTTGAGTGAATACAGTTATTCCATCATCAGATGTTAAAGGAGATAGAAGCAGGTTTGTGCTATTTGATGCATGTAGGCTTGCAAAATCGTTACATTCCTTATAAACCGATAATTGGTCGAAAGAAAGTAAATGGGAATGACAAGTAATATTTGGGTGGAGGTGGAGATGTTGTTTCATGCAGCAAGTCAATGCAGAGGGCTTCATCATGCTAAGCAACTTAGCTAGGTTGCCTCATGGCACTGTCACTAACCATCTTATTCATGTATTCAAACCCTACTCTTGAAATTTGACCATTACCCTATTAGGGAAATCCAACTGAAGCAAGTTATTCTAAAATATATCTTCAATTGACTCCATTCCTTTTGATTACATTAGTTAGAAATAGTTAGAACAAACTTCACTATTAAAAGTAACAAACTAACCAGTGGCGAAGCGCCCGGCCAGCTGCCCAGGCTCCGTCTGACCACGCTTCATCATCTCACGCCGGATATCTACCATGGCCATCCTCCGCCACACCATACTGCAAATAGACACACACCTCACCTTCCTTTGAGCCTCATTGATAAAGTGTCTTCGCTGGTTATGTGGGTCCAGCCATTGCCACACGGCCAACATGTATTTAACAAAATGGAAGGTGGCATGCGATGACATCTAGCAAGGTTTATGGTGTACACTTGTTATATTGCATGTCTTGTAAATGACACTTTTTATTTTGCATGAAAGGCAAGAGACAAGTGTCTTCTTGCATGTAAGGGACATTTCCTTGCTTCTCTTATAAATAGGACCATAAGCAAGCATCCAATTCACGCAACCACAAGAGAAACAAGAAGCAAGAGAAAACGAGAGTCTTGCTCAAGAGAGAAAAAATCTTCTTAGAGAGTTTCTTTGTGAGAGAAATAGTGAGTCAATTTTGTGAGAGTGTTTCTTACAAATTGAGAGATATATTGTAGTGAGTTCCACCTAAGGGTGAAGTTGTTATATTCTCATTATCATTATAGTGGAAGTTTAAGAGGCCTAAGGGTCTCGTGGTTTTTTTCTTTCTCACATTGAGAAGGTTTTCTACGCTAAAATTCTTGTGTCATTGCGCTTATATTTTTTCACGTTTACACTATTGCCTATTTTTGAGTTCACGGAA
The DNA here is from genome assembly GCA_021764765.1 of Vicia sativa. Lineage (NCBI taxonomy): Eukaryota > Viridiplantae > Streptophyta > Magnoliopsida > Fabales > Fabaceae > Vicia > Vicia sativa. The sequence goes on along the minus strand of CM038797.1, from coordinate 106,783,677 downwards.
GAGGAAAGTTATGGAGGTTATTTTTCAACAGTGGTATCAGAGCTCTGTGTGAGTTTTGGGTTACTACGGTGTTGTACCTATAATAAAATTCTTAGTATGCTCTGCGGTTGTAACATTGTTTTATCTTCCACATCAGAAAATAACTATTATTGTTGGAATTAAGTTGTAGTATTGCGAACGTGTGTCTTGGTAAATTCTGACTAAGGAAAGACTTGGTATTTAAGTGTGTCAATATTAACCCACCTCTCTTTCTTGGGAATTTCCTAGTTGCACTATTCACAAACTACAGTGACTTTTCCAGTGTACGACACTATTTACAAAATTTCCTAGTTGAAGGAACTACTTTCCCGTGTTCTCAAAATGGAGGGTTCTACCGTTCATGACGAAGATATGTTCAAGCTGACTGTTGATAATTACTCATATTGGAAGCCAATGATGGAAGATCACCTATATTGTAAAGACTGGCATGAGCCATTTTCCCAAAAGGATAAGCCAACGGAGAAGAAAGATAAAGAGTGGGAGCTCCAAAATTGGAAGGTTGTTGCCATGATCAGAAAATACAAAGATAGAAGTCTATTCGAGCATGTGTCAACTTATACCAATGCGTATGAGTTGTGGACCAAACTTGAATCCTTGATTCAAAAGAAGACACCGAGAAACAAAGCTCACCTTGTTAGACGATTGGTGAAATTAGAGTACTCAAACGGTCAAAACATGATCGAGCATTTAAATACCCTCAAAGGTATTGTGAATCAATTGATGAAATCTGACATGAAGATAGATGACGAGTTGCAAACTCTTCTACTCCTAAGTTCTCTACATGAGAGTTGGGGCACTCTAGTCGTCACTCTTAGTAACTCTGCTCCGAACGGAAAACTTGTCATGGATTTTGTTACAGATTCCTTGCTAAATGAAGAGTCAAGACGAAGGGAAAGAGGGTTCAACAATCAGTTCAAAGCCAACGTCATCGATAACAGAGGAAGGAGTAAGAATCATGAAAGAGGAGGTCGTGGAAGATCACAAGCTAGATCCAAGTCTCGCACAAGACTAATTTGTTATCATTGTGGCAAGCCTGGCCATAGAAGACCTGAGTGCAGATTCTTAAAGAGAGATCAACAAGCTGGTATAGTTCGTCTAGATCTGATAAACTCAAAGAAGAGTAAGGAAGAAGGAACCACAAGTGCTATAGTATCGACCAACGATAAATATTTTCCTTATTGGAAATGAAAATTATCTAAATGTTGTATTCGATGACATCACTTGGATAGTTGACACAAGAGCATCTTTCCACGTTACACCTCATGAAGAATTATTCTCATCATACCAAAGAGGAGATTTTGGTACGGTGAAGATGGGAAACTACGTCACAAGCAAGATTGTTGGCATTGGTGAAGTGACTCTAATAACAAATAATGTAAATAAGCTCGTATTGAAAGAAGTAAGACATGAAATGTGTCTAAACCTTATCTCAATAGGAAAGTTGGACGACTTGGGAATGATAAACCAATTTGGTGGTGGTAGATGAAAGCTTAGCAAAGGGAGCATGATAGTTTCTCGTGGCAAAAAGGAAGGCTCATTGTATATCATGAAAGGAAAGATAAACAATGAAGAGACTAATGTTTCTCAAGACGCAACCAAAGAATTGTGGCACAAATGACTTGGCCACATGAGCGAGAAAGGTTTAGAGATTCTTGCTGTAACACCCTAATTCTACCCCAAGTAATTAATCAACAAAATCAGAGTATAAAATTTTCTAACATAATCAGGATGTCACACTTTTCAACTTAAACACATAAACCTGTAATTTTTATTCAAAACGGATACATAACACTTTAAAGAGGCGGAACTAACATAACACATAATTTTTAGTCTTCATACATAAACGATTTCATTAATCACGCAGCGGAATCATAATAGTTTTTCACATAAGACATAATATCTTTTGAGTCATAAACAACATCGACATAATAAAATCCTCAATTAACGACATAAGATTCAACATTAAAAACAACAAAATAAGACAAGTGTTCATTTTCCCCCGAGTGCTACGTATCAGAGCAATGACACCGAACTCGAACTAAAAACGGTAACAGTTACTCCTCCTTGTTACTTGCAAGTTACCAATATAAAGGAAACGGCGAAACAAATGAAAGGGTGAAATATCAAACTATATAATTGAGATCATGATAAATAATATATAGTTAGAATTATATAAATCACTATTTTGTCATCTCACATTCAATCAACAACAAACACAATTTAACCGCACAACAACATCCTTATGCGCTAGAGTATGCAACTTGGACAAATGCAGATGCATGTGGTACCATCAAAGAAAAATTCCCAACTTAGAAATATGCCAGTTTACCGAGGCATCAACAAGGCATAAGCCTTCAACTTTCAACATTTTGCCAATCCAGGCCAACATGGGTGAGCATATCTCCAACTTAATAAAATGTAATGTTTGCGACTATCATGTATGGCATACAACAACAACATACACACAAGACAGCTTAGAACAACAAACAACTTTCAACATTGGCTTTTAAACCTCCAACAAAATTTATCCATATTTAGGACAACAACCAACTTTATACTTGCAATTCATTACATTCAACATAAATTCGGCAAAACAAACACGATATGATAGCTTACTAGCGTATACGAGCCATTCCTTCAATTCTTCCAATTTCGGTTAATCGGCTATACCGCTTACAATTACCAACATACTAATTTGGAACTGATTCTAATCAATTCCTATATCATTCCTTACTAATTACTAGGATTATTTTACTCATAACAGCCTACTCAAGGTTCTCTAGTTAAAGTGCTTAAATTGGGCAGAATTCAAAAATCAGAAAATAGTGTTCAAAACTAATCAGTACGCGCCACGAACCCTCCTATGAGCCGCGACTTTAGCAGGGACTCAGTCTGCGCTGCGTTAACCTGTTGGCGCCGTGAATTGAACGTGACTGATTGGGTTTTTCAGCGCGACCAACATCTTCCTCATGCCATTTTTCCAAACTTTTAGCATCCAACACACCCACAATCCAAAATGAATCAGCCTAAGGTACTAGCAACATGGGTAATCAAACAAAGACAACATTTACCAAATCATTCAACAAGTTTCATGGACTTTCAAGCTTCAATTTGAAATTTCAACAACAACAGCAAGACACAAACCTAGCAAGATTATAAACCCCACTACCTATCATCCATCATGTTCCCAATTAGAAATCAAGAACCCCACCCTTACCTTGTGAATCAGAGGTTGATTTGCTTAGAGATGGAGGTTTGCCCTAGTTCAAGTTTGCACTTCTACTTTTCTCTTCTTTTTCCGCAAAACGTCTTTTTCTCCTCTACTCATAAAACAACCCTTTCCTTTCTATTCTACCTCTCTTAAATAATAACATTATTATTATTATTAATATTATTATTATTCCTACAACTTATTTTAATAAATCACCCTATAATCATTTAATGACTTAAATTGGCATTATACACTATTACCAATTACTCGGAAAAATATACGAAAACATTAAATTAAATAAATAATTAAATAATTTGGGTGTTACAACTCTCCCCACTTAGGATATTTTCTTCCTAGAAAATTTACATGGTTCAAACAACTCGGGATAGGAGTCTCGCATCTTGCTCTCCAATTACCACGCCATGCTTTCTCCAGCAGCTCCCAACCAGACAACATTCACCAACACAATCTCTTTCCCTCTTAGATTCTTCATTTCGCGATCCGCAATTCTCACAGGTGTCGTTTCTATCGTGAGATTATCCCGTACTTGCACATCATCCATTTGAATCACATGAGACGGATCATGATTATACTTTCAGAGTTGTGATACATGAAACAGATCGTACAAATTAGCAAGATTTGGCGGTAACGCCACTCAATAGGCCATTTTTCCAACTCTATCCGATATCTGATACGGACCAATAAAACGATGAGTGAGCTTCTTAGACTTTAGAGCTCGCCCAACCCCTGTCACAAGTGTGACTCTCAAAAACACATGATCTCCAGCTTGGAATTCTAAATTTTTTCTTCTCTTGTCATGGTAACTTTTATGCCTACTCTGGGAAGTCTTCATCTTTTCCCGAATAAACTTCACTTTCTCAGTAGTCTCTCGAACAATTTTTGGTCCAACTACCACACTTTCACCAGATTCATGCCAACATAATGGAGTCCTACACCTCCGTCCATACAGTGCTTAAAAAGGTTTCATCCCAATACTAGAATGGTAACTGTTATTATAAGTGAACTCGATCAACGGAAGATAAGTATCCCATTAGCCTCTCTGCTCAAGAACACATGTTCTCAACAAATCTTCCAACGACTGAATAGTTCTCTTGGTCTGACCATCCGTCTGCGGATGATACGCCAAACTCAACCTCAACTTAGATCCCAACGCTTCTTGCAAACTCTTCCAAAAATCAGAAGTAAACCTCGGATCTCTATCCGACACAATACACAAAGGAACACCATGCAACTTCACAATCACCCTGACATATATCTCAGCCAACTTCGCAATCGGATAAGTAATGTTAATAGGTATAAAGTGTGCCGACTTCGTAAGCCTATCAACAATCACCCAAATCTAATCATGTCCTCTCAAGGTATTAGGTAATCCCATCAAAAAGTCCATTGAAATTTTATCCCATTTCTATTTTGGAACATCCAACGGTTGCATCAACCCTGCAAGCTTCTGATGTTCGATCTTTGACTTCTGGCAAGTCAAACAAGCATACACAAACTATGCCACATCACGTTTCATGCCAGGCCACCAAAACAAACCCTTCAAGTCTTGATACATTTTCGTAGCTCATGAATGAATACTCAAACTGCTTCTATGACTCTCTTCAAGAATCACTTTCTTAATCGCTTCATCATCAAGAATACAAATGCGATCTCGGAACCTCAACACACCTTGCGCATCCAACTTGAAATCATCATTCTTAGGTAGATCAGTTCCTACCATCAAATCCACCAACTTCACATCTAGCTTTTGAGCCTCTTTGATATTGTCGATAAAGTCATTGTTAATCTTTAACATTCCCAACATAACACTATGCAGTGTCACTTCACAAACCAAACTCAAATATCGTAATTGCTCAATCAACTCCAACTCCTTAACCATCATGACCGACATATACAAAGTCTTTTGGCTTAAAGCATCAGCCATAACATTATATTTTCCAGTATGATAATTCAAACCGAAATCATAATCCTTCAACAATTCTAACAACCTTCGCTGCCTCATATTCAACTCTTTTTGATCAAAAAGGTACTTCAAACACTTATGGTCACTAAACACTTCAAATCTAGAACCATAAAGATATTGCCTCCAGATTTTCAACACAAAGACCACCGCGCCCAATTCAAGATCATGCGTAGGATAATTCTTTTCATGAGTCCTCAATTAAGCAACCACTTTACCATTCTTCATAAGCACACCACCTAACCCCATCAGACAAGCATCACAGTACACAACAAAAGGCTCTCCTAGATTAGGTAAAGTCAAAACTGGAGCCAACGTCAACCTCTTCTTCAACTTATTGAAACTATATTCACATTGAATATCCCACCCAAAGGCTTTTCCTTTGCAAGTCAACTTAGTCAACGGAAGTGCCAACTTAGAAAACCCTTCGATAAACCGTCTATAATAATCGGCTAATCCCAAGAAGCTTCTAATCTCATTAACCGACTCCGGAGTTTCCCATTGCAACACAACATCAACTTTAGAAGGATCCACTACAATGCCACTACCAGAAATGACATAGCCAAGAAAAGTAACCTCTTTCAACCAGAATTCACACTTGGACAACTTTGCATACAACTCCTTCTCCTTCAATACTTGAAACACGACTCTTAGGTGTTCTGCATGTTCTCCTTCCGATTTAGAGTACATCAGAATGTCATTAATGAATAACACCACAAATCGATCCAAGTAAGTATGAAAAATATAGTTCATGTACTCCATGAATACTCACGGCGAATTGGTAACACCGAAAGGCTTTACCAAATACTCGTAGTGTCCATACTGAGTCCTGCACGTTGTTTTCTGAATATCATCTTCCTTCACTTTAATATGGTGATATCCGGATCTCAAATCAATATTAGAAAACACACTAGCACCCACCAATTGATCCATCAAGTCATCAATTCTTGGAAGTGGATACTTGTTCTTAATCGTCACTTTATTCAACTGTCGATAATCAACACAAAGTCTCATACTTCCATCCTTCTTCTTTACCAACAACACAGGAGCTCCCCACGGCGATACACTTGGTATTACAAACTTTTTCTCAAGCAACTCTTCTAATTGCTTCTTCAATTCAGACAACTCATATGCAGACATCCTATACGGTGCCATAGAAACAGGTCTGGTACCAGGTACAAGATCAATCGCAAATTCAACTTCTCTTTCAGAAGGTACATCAGGAATTTCATCAAGAAACACTTCAGGAAATTCTCGCACCACCTGTAACTCGTCCGTTCTAACTTGATTCTCAACAGACAACGATGCCATCAATGAGAACATTTGTGCTTCGTCTCGCATCACTTGCCTCACCTTTTTACCAGTCAACAAATCAACTCCTTCCTCTTCAAGAGTAGAAAACCTCAAAGACTTGCTATAACAATTGATATGAACATAGTTATACTCTAACCAGTTCATACCCAAGATCACATCTAGTCCTCTTAGAGGCAAACAAATCAAATCAACAACAAAGTCTTTGTCGAAGATCGACAAAGGGCAATTCAAACATGCAAGAGAATTAGTCACCCATCCCTTAGCCAAAATTTTGACGACTATTTCTCCATTCATAAAAGACAATACAAGACCTAGTCTTTCGACACAATTAGCAACAATAAAACAATGAGTAACACCAGTATCAATAATAGTAATTAAAGGCGTACTATTAATGAAATATGTACCTCTAATGAGTTTGTCCTCATTAGCTGTCGGATTCCCAGCCAAAGGAAATTCTTTTCCACTAGCCTGCCCCTTCTTTGGTTTCGGACACTGACTACCAATGTGTCCCTCTTCACCACAACTGAAACAAATCATCTCTTTGTGGTTGCAATCAGATATTGCATGCCTAGTCTTACCACAACGGAAACACCTCTTCACTTCAGTATTACAAACATTACTCTTATGACCAGGTTGCCCACATTTGTAGCACACAATTTTAGCAGGAGCATTTCCCCCACTAGTCCTCTGACTCGGAGAAACTCTCTGTTTACCTTTTCCCACATCATAAGGCTTGCCACTGTTCTGTTGATTCTTGCCTCTGTTATCACTAACAATCTTGTGATGGGCATCACTATCCTCCTCAAAGATTCTGCATCTATCAATCAAATCCAAAAAGACACAAATCTTCTGATAGCCAACAACCTTCTTGATTTCCAAGCCCAACTCATTCTCAAACTTGATGCACTTAAAAAATTTAGCACGTTCTCCATCAAAATATGGATAGAACTTAGCTAACTCAATGAACTTCGCAGCATAATCTGTAACGGACTTGTTCCCCTGTTTCAGCTCAAGGAACTCAATCTCTTTCTTACCCCGAACATCTTTAGGATAGTACTTCCTCAAGAATTCCCTACGAAACACAACCCAAGTGATTTCCTCACCTGCAACTTCCAATCTCGGACGTGTCTCTAGCCACCAGTCATCAGCCTCGACTGCTAGCATATGAGTCCCATAACGAACCTTCTGTGCTGGAGTGCAGTTCATCACACGAAAGATCCTCTCAATCTCCTTCAACCAATCTGGTGCTCCATCTCGTCAACATTCGATTGACTCTGCAAAGCCTGAGCCATCGCTTGCAAACCAGCAACAATCGCAACATCGATCTTTCCAGCCATCTCGACTTATCACTACAACACAAAAAAAATTAGAACTAAATAACAATACTCGATTGTTAAAAGACTCAACAACTTGATGGACAGACCGACCTGCTCTGATACCACTAATGTAACACCCCAATTCTACCCCAAGTAATTAATCAATAAAATCATAGTATAACATTTTCCAACATAATCAGGATGTCACACTTTTCAACTTAAACACATAAACCTGTCATTTTTATTTAAAACAGATACATAACACTTTAAAGAGGCAGAACTAACACAACGCATAATTTTTAGTCTTCATACATAAATGATTTCATTAATCACGCAGCAGAATCATAATAGTTTTTCACATAAGACATAACATCTTTTGAGTCATAAACAACATCGACATAATAAAATTCTCAATTAACGATATAAGATTCAACATTAAAAAACAACAAAATAATACAAGTGTTCATTTTCCCCCGAGTGCTACGTATCAGAGCAATGACACCGAACTCGAACTAAAAACGGTAACAACTACTCCTCCTTGTTACCTGCACGTTACCAATATAAAGGCAACGACGAAACAAATGAAAGGGTGAAATATCAAACTATATAATTGAGATCATGATAAATAATATAGTTAGAATTATATAAAATCACTATTTTTTCATCTCACAACCAATCAACAACATTTAACCACACATCATTGGTATGCAACCAGAAGAAAAACTCTCAACTTAGAAATATGTCAGTTTACCAAGGCATCAATAAGGCATAAGCCTTCAACTTTCAACATTTTGCCAACCCAGGCCAACATGGGTGAGCATAGCTCCAACTTAATAAAATGCAATGTATGCGACTATCATGGATGGCATATAACAATAACATACACACAAGACAACTTAGAACAACAAACAACTTTCAACAACAACAACTTTCAACATTGGCTTTTAAACCTCCAACAAAATTTATTCATATTTAGGACAACAACCAACTTTATACTTGCAACTCATTACATTCAACATAAATGCGGCAAAACAAACACGCTATGATAGCTTACTAGCATATACGAGTCATTCCTTCAATTCTTCCAATTTCGATTAATCTGCTATACCGCTTACAAATTGACATTTGTTATTTTGCATGAAAGGCAAGAGACAAGTGTCTTCTTGCATGTAAGGGACCTTACCTTGCTTCTCCTATAAATAGGACCATAAGCAAGCATCCAATTCACACAACCATAAGAGAAACAAGAAGCAAGAGAAAAAGAGAGCCTTACTTTGAAGAGAAAAAATCTTCTTAGAGAGTTTCTTTGTGAGAGAAATAGTGAGTTAATTTTGTGAGAGTGTTTCTTACAAATTGAGAGATATATTGTAGTGAGTTCCACCTAAGGGCGAAGTTGTTGTATTCCCATTATCATTATAGTGGAAGTTTAAGAGGCCAAAGGATCCTGTTGTTTTTTTCTTTCTCACATTGAAAAGGTGTTTCCACGTTAAAATTCTTGTGTCATTGCGCTTATATTTTTTCATATTTCCGCTATTGCTTATTTTTGAGTTCACGGAGGAGGGAAGTTATGGAGGTTATTTTCCAACAGGTTCTTTCTTCTTTTTCTTCTATTTCAGATTAATTCTCTCTGCACTGATTGTGTGAATCTTTGTCATTTTAGTCCACATATGTCTTGGCTGCATCATATTGAAATGTTGAAGATGTAGTAAATGGCTGCTATGTGATTAGAGGCAAGCTGATTAGAATAATATGAATGGAAACTCAATTATTTAGCTGATATGGATGATTAGTTTTCAGTTTACTGAATGTAGAGATAAATTCTACTAAAGTCATTAATTTGCATATGATTTTCGTTGTGCAATTTCATTTTATCAATATTTATATATCCTATCTTTCCTTAATTCATTTTCTTTGAAAATATGCCTTATTAGAGATGATGATGAGTCTTGTCTTTGATTAAGTTTCTACTCCAAAGTAGAGCCTTCATTCTGCTTTTAGAATTTCTCTTTCAATTTGATAAGTTTCCTTTTTTGGTTTATCAAATAGAAAATTATCACCATATATACTGCTTCTGCTTTTGCATCCAAAATTTATTGAACCCAAACTAATATCAGTAGCATATTTATACTAAATTAACACAAGATTTATGAAATTTTGGAAACAGATACTTAATGTCAAAGAGAATGTTATGACACCGTATCTGACAAACTGGTAACAATCCACACAGTAATTTAAAAAGCAGTAAAGAACACAATCAATTGTTAACCCAGTTCAGTGTGTAACTACACCTACATCTGGGGGCTACCAAACCAGGGAGGAAATCCACTATAAGTAGTATTAATTCAGGAATAAACCAACCAGTTTATCTCCTTCACTTAAGACCTACCCAATGCAACTTCAATCTAAGTCCTACTTAGACCTGAGTTCCTACTCACCCCCCCCTCAATCACAGCAGTGATACTAACCTAATGGTTAATAGAATAGTGAAGACATTCTTCAATAAAGATACTTGATTTTGCTTCAAAGCTTTAATCAAGTGACACAACACTCATGCTTCAAAGCTTTGAGTGATAAACTACCCTTACAACCAAATACTACTCCAAGACACTTATCAAAATATAATTGCTTGGCTCACAAGAATTACTAAAAAACAAGTTACAATCTGCTTCTTCTTTTTCTTCCAAAAAGCACCGCTCACAGCATATGGGTTTGTTCCATATTATAGAAGTAGTAAAGTCTTCAACTTGGGCTTCCATAAAAATAGCTAGGGTTAACCAAAGTTAACCTAACGACTTGGTCTTTACACCATAACAAAATACGGTTAAACAAAGTTAACCTCAAGTCCACCTGAGCATATGATTCAACCATATTAATCCACATCAGAACAGCTCAACAGAATCCTAAAAATTCTCAGGAAAAGCAAATATGCGCAACAATATATTCTACACAGAATGTCATAACATTGGTCATGACATCAGTCATTCTTCTTGCAGATTTCCAGCATAACATATCATAGCATGATTATTATGCTATCCCACCATAATGAGTTGTACCTGTAGAATACTTCTTCTGCAGAATTTATCTTCAACCCAGAATGTCATGACATCAGTCAAGACATTGACAAAAACTGGTTTTACCAAAAACTAAAGCCAACATAAAAACACTTACAAACTCCCCCTTTGGCAAATTTTTTGCTAAAACAACTAAGCTATCAGAGAACTAATGCAGCAGAAATTAAAATAAACAACTAAGCTAAATAACCAGCACCCAATGAAGATAAATTCAAACCATAATTTCTTCTCCCCCTTTTTAGCCATAAAGGGGCCAAAGGTACCATGACATAATCCCAGAAATCAAGTTATATAAGTAGAAAAAGAATTAACATACATCCAAGTTATCAAAATACAACCAGCCAAAAGAAAAACAAACAAAACAAACAGAAGCAACAACAGCAAAAAGTAACATCAGGAAGTAGTAGTTGACTTTGCAAAATATCAACCATAGAGCATTAGGCACTGTCCACTCCTAAAGAAGCACTATGGTAAGTATCCTCTTCTGTTGAGCTGCTTGCAGACCCATCATGCTTTTCTTCATCAGCATTCTCCTCCCGTCTTTCATCCTCAACCTCCATGTCATCCTTTTCCTGTTCCAAGGAAGTGATCATCTCTTCAAGAGATTTCTTTCTTGCCTCAAGCTCTCTGCAGGTCTCTCTCAGCACAACAATAACATCAGCTTTCTGAGAATTAACTTTGACATTTGATATCTCAGCAGATGTCATGACAATGTCAGGGACATGTTTCCCCTGAAACAACTTGTAATGGAAACCAAGAGCAGGAGATCTTTTACAGACAGAGTCCTTTTCTACCAGGATATCAGGGTATTGATCAATGATGATACCACATAGGAGGGAGGGAAAGGCTATAGGACCCTTAATTGCATAGCTTTCTGCATGTTTCATGGTCTGCTCAAAAATGTAAGTTCCATAGTCAAAATTGGCTTTTGTTCCAACAACATAGATAAATCTCCCCAATCCAGTTGAAATGGTAGATTTGTGATTGGTATGAACCCAGTTGGCTGCTCCAATTTTGTGCAGTATGGAAAACTTCACACTAAGCTTGCTAGCAGTTAGCTTCTCTTTCAAGGGCCAGTGCTTGACTTGCTGGGCAGTGATGATTTCACAAACCTGGTTGTCAATAACCTCTAACTCAGGCTGAGCTTCATCAGCCCTCCCCAGGTATTTTTTGATCATAGATGGATAGAAAATTACCTTCCTTCCTCTCACATAAACACACCTAAAATCAGCTAACTTTCCATCAGCACATTCAACAGACATATTCACTATGAATTCTTTGACAAGAATCTCATAGCAGCTAGGAAACTTGACAACTGTCTTCATCAGGCCAGCAACCTTGATGAGATCTATTACTTCCTTACACTCAAGAGCACTGTTGTTCAGCTCCCTCTCTAAAGCAATCCTTTTCAAAACACATACTTCCACCTGCTAGCATTTTCTAGATGGTGAAAGGAAATATTGTCAATGGCAACCTCAGGAACCTTAGCCAGTTTTCTTGAAGAGGGTTTCTTCCTGAGAGGAATGTTTGGAACATTGTTCTCAACATCAAAATCAAAGTCTGATTCCTCATCAAATTCAGAGGGTTCAGGAGCCTTTCTCTTCTTGGTTATAGGTTTTCTCAAGGGTTTTGAGAGACTACCAACAGATACCCTTGCTTTCACCTTACCTTTCCCTTTGGAAGTTCCAGCTGTTTGGTCCTTTCAGCTCCTACTCTAACCTTGTTCTCAGGCCCAACCTTCTCAGAAACAACTTCAGTAGCCTTCTCTTTGGAGGGGCTTGGAGCAGCACTCTACTTTTCCTTTCTAGTCATCAGCCTTCTTGCTATTCTAGGGTTGACATTTGCAATTAAATCATTATTAGAAAATTCCTCATCAACATCAATAACAGGAGGTTCATCAGCCTTGTCAGTAGGGGTCTGGTGATCATCAGGTTTCTCTGGAGATTTCTCAATGTTGTTATCAGGTGTCTCAACATTCTGAGTGACATTGGGATCTTTCTAAATTAGGGCTAGCAGCTTCTTGGTTCAGGGGTACAAAGACACCAGGAACAGAGTGATTCTCATTAAGAATCCTAGTTACCAATCTAGCAATGGCTTGGTGAACATATGCAGAACCCTCCCTATTAGCTATCTCAGGAGGAACAGAAGATGATGGTTGAGAAAATTTACCAGAGGGAGAAGCTTGTGATCTTCTTGCATGTCGAGTTCGCAGCTTCTTCACCTTAGTAGGGTCATCTGCCATTGCACGAAGATGAGTTATCTCAAGGACCTCAGCGTCCATGAGATTTACGTTTGCCCTAGAATCTGTGTCAGTGGGTGAGGAAGAAGCAGTTGCCTTTGATGAAGATGATGATACAGATTGTTGAGACATCTTGAGGAGTTGAGAATACAAGTGAAAGAAAGTTTGAAATTTTCTTTTGTGAGAATGGAGAGTGATACAACAAACTGATAAGAAGAAAATATAAGTGTGTCTATTCCTCTTCTTACACTTTTAGAAAGAAAGAGGGAAACTAATTATTAGCCCAATCACAATAAACTTAATTAAAATATCTCTTTCAGCCCTTGTTTTAAGCAAAATTAATTGCTACAACTCTTCATATTGGCAAATACCCAGCTTGCCCCTTAAGTTTTCAAACTAACTAGCATCCAGAGCCTTGGTAAAAATATCAGCCAGTTGTAGTTCAGTGGAAACATGTTCCAACTTAATCACTTTTTCCTCCACAAGATCTCTGATGAAGTAATGTCTAATGTCAATATGCTTAGTCCTGTTTGTCAGTATAGGATTCTTGGATATGTTGATAGCACTCAGGTTGTCACAGTATAATGTCATGAGATCTTGTGTGACATTGTACTCAACAAGAATCCAGATCATTTGAGAACAACGCTACGGTTGCTATGTATTCAACAACGATAGATAGGGACACACAATTTTGTTTCTTGCTGAACCAAGAAACAAGGTTGTTTCCCAAAAAGAAGCATCCTCCAAAGGTACTCTTTCTGTCATCAGAACTACCAGCCCAATCAGCATCACAATAACCAGACAGAATAGGTTCACATCCATGAGAGTACAACATACCATAATTGTAGGTTCCACTCACATACTTCAGAATTCTTTTCACCTGGTTGATGTGACTTACTTTGGGTTCAGCCTGGTATCTTGCACATACTCCAACTGCAAAGGCTATGTCAGGTCTGCTGGCTATTAAGTATAGCAGACTTTCTATCATGCTTCTGTACAAGCTTTAATCCACATTTGTCCCACTTGTGTCTTTGGACAGCTTTAGATGAGTAGGTGCGGGAGTCCTTTTATGAGTGGCATTCTCCATCCCAAACTTCTTGACAATATTCTTTGCATACTTGCTTTGAGAAAAATTGAGTCTTCCATCGTGTGACTTGTAGTCCAAGAAAGTAGGTCAATTCTCCCATGAGGCTCATTTCAAATTCACTTGCATCCGTCAAAAAATATTTAACCATCTTATCGACATTCCTCCAAACACTATGTCATCAACATAAATTTGAGCTACCATTATTTTTCCTCCTTCATCCTTGACAAAGAGAGTTTTATCCAAACCTCCTTTTCTGTCTCCTTTATCAGTGAGGAACTTGTTCGTTAAAAGTGACGCGAGGAATCGAATCAATTCAATCTCAAAACGATTTACTCTTTTGATTTGTTTATAAAGATGCCGCGAGCATCAAGCTTTATTTTTTCCAACACAAGAAAAATGATTATGAAAAAGGGGAAAGCTGCAATACCCTCAATTGATATGATATGCATTACGACTAGCGCGAACTAGACGTAACGCATTGGGGAGATTCCGGGCAAGTGGGTTTGTTATATAAAGGGAATAGATGTGGCACCCTAAATATATATAGTTATCTATAGCTTTATATATGAATATGTTTTATATGTTTGTGTGTTTTAAATTGTTATTTCTATTGATGGGAAAGTTTCTCCTTTGGATTTTAAGAATGGTAGATTATGTGGGATCCTAGGTTTTGTTATTATTGTGCTCGCAAAGATCATTGGGATCTTCTGCATACATATCCCTTAATGGGAATCAGAGCATTTGTAGCTCGGATCTAAAGGGAGCTATGGTTTTGTTTGGTTTGAGGGGGGAAGAAATTTGCTCGGCAAGGATGAGACCTTGTGCCAACGTATTCTCAAAGGGATGTTGAGAAAGTCAGAGCAATCGTAGTTCCCACTTATGCTAGTGGAAGCAACGGGAGTTATTAAGAGACAAAGACAAATGTCATCTTAATGAAAAATGTATCTAATCTGTTTCATCACATACATTTTGAAGGGTTGACTGTTTAAAATCTTTCATCGTAAGTTATAGGTGTTTTGCTTGAGTGTACAAGCGTTACCACTTAAGAGTTAAGAAAGATGTTTGAAAAATGATGATTGAATCTTTTAATTGTAAGCATTGGGTGTTTTGCTTGAGTGTACAAGCGTTACCACTTACGATTAAGAGATGTTTTTTTTTGTTTTAAGAAAAAAGAGTTTCATTGTATCTGATGTGATAGATGAGATACTTCTTCCATAGAGATGATAAATGTCTAAATCTCAAGGAGAAATTGATTGGATTAGGGGATGCTTTTAAGAAGCCCGTGGGTCCTTGTATTGTAAGCCCAAGAGAAGGCATTCCGAGGGTCATCTAGGGTCCTTGTATTGTTAGCCCAAGAGAAGGAATTCTGAGGGTCATCGAGGGTCCTTGTATGAAGCTCAAGAGGAAGCTATAGGGTATGGATGGCTTTGGCTTTAAGAGTGGTTTCACCGGGAAACCATCCTCTTAGGATTTCAAGAGTAATTTCACCGGGAAATCATCCTCTTAGGGTTCTATCCTAGCGCGGGTGATTCTTTGTATTGGAAGCCCAATAGGAGGCTGTTAAGAGATTTCCTGGTCTCTTTCTTGTTTGATGCCCAAGAGAAGGCTAAACTCAACGAGGAGTTCTTTTGAACGAAGCCCAAGAGGAGGCTGACTCAGCAGGGGAGTGTTGTCTTATATGAAGCCTAAGCGGAGGCTAAACTCAGTAAATGAGTTTTCTTATATGAAGCCTAAGAGTAGGCTAACTCAGATGAATGAGTTATCTTGTATAAAGCCCAAGCGGAGGTTAAAGGGGAACCTAGTTGTTAGGCTAATTTGTTTTGTTATAACTGAACAGTTATATAAACAAGCGTGTGATATGTATTCACAGGAGTTTATGAATGAAATATAAACAAGTGTATAAAACGAGCGTTTAAAGCAAGTGTAACTTGAATATTTACAAGTTTGAATGTGTACAAGGAAATGAATATATACACGAAGGGGTGTTTATGTACAAGGAAATAAATATGTACATAGGAGGGTTGGGACTTACACCGTGAGGGAGGCCCATTGGTTGAAGAGCAGTTTCACCGGGAATAATGCTTCTCTTAATACCAATGGAATCGGTGTATAAACAAGCAAATGAAAACAAATGAAAGAAGTTTGTTTATGCTTGGATATTTACAATGAGGTTTGAATATGTACAAGGAAAATTTAATATGTACATAAAAGGATTGGGACTTACACCGTGAGGGAGGCCCATGATCGATTAAGAAATTCAAGGAAAAACTGGTTCGGTTTTATCTTCAAGTGTGTAAAAAATCATCTCAAAATGAGAAGTGTGTAAAAAATCATCTCAAAATGAGAAGTTTTGATTGGTTTTTGGAAATGTTGAAGTTTGATAGAAATATGAAGAAAACAAGTGGTAAAAAAATGATTTTGGTCTCAAGGAGGCTTGAACCCATGACCTTTGGCTTAGAATTGAAAAGCTTTACCACTGAGCCAAGTACTTGTCTTGTTATCTGCACGCTTCCAATTAATTATATTTAAAAACAAGTCTTTGAAATGTTTAAAAAATGAAGGAATGTGAAAAAAATGTCAAAATGGTCTCAGGGGGATTCGAACCCTGGACCATAGGCAAGGCAAGGAACATGAAAAGCGCGCTGTCTGTAACACCCCAATATTACCCAAGGTTTTATAAGCAACAAACAGAGTAAATTAAAATTTCATATATTTAATACTGAGGCATCACACCTTCAACAACAACTCACTTTAAACAGTTTAATTTAAAGTATAAGTCTCGGATACATAGCATCGCCGGAAGACATAAATTGATTCAAAAACATCAAAACATCTTCTTTAATAAACTTCCTTAATAAATCATATTTTCATAAAGTATAATTCTATATACAAAAGGAAGAACAACAAAAGAATCAACAACAAGACAACATAAATGTTTCCCCCCGAGTGCTACGTATCAGAGCGACACCGACTCAACTAACAGCAGCTATAAACTCCGTCTTCATAACCTGCACGTTACAAATATAAAGGTAACGGCGAAACAAGTAAAGGGTGAGATAATCCAAAACATATGGTTAAAGGCATGATAATATATATATATATATATATATAGTTTTGGAATTATAAAGGATATAAGTTAATAAGTGCATTCCAACACATATCCAAACCTCACTTATTTCGATCGTCATTCTAATGTGTATCATCTACACTATATCGTCATAACCTCATCAGCATATTCCATCGCAACAACACATAACCCTCTGTCACCACGAAATCGTCACGAGCTAATACATCACTAATTAACACGGCAGTCTTAAACAACAACATAAACCAACAACATTAAATAATGCTAATAATATAAGCAACATACACAAATCATCACAAATTGGCTAAATCCCATCTTCGCTTTTGGCATAAAGCCCATCATCGCTTTTGGCATAAAAGCCCATCATCGCTTTTGGCATAAAGCCCATCATCACAAACATCATCACTAACATCATCGCAAACATCATCACAAACACCATCACATCCTATTTGCATTAAGCACTTCATCAAGTTAAATCATCGCAAAACTCATCATTAGCCATCAAATAAAACTCAATACCAAAAGACTCCAAAATAAACATAATGGACTCCATGAGACACGACTATGTTATGCATGTGGTACCCATCGCTTTGTCCGTAATTAGGGACACTTGGCATAAAGCCCATCTTCGCTCGGCATAAAAGCCATCATCGCTTGGCATAAAAGCCATCATCACTTGGCATAATAGCCCTCTTCGCTTATGAAATGTATGTGACTCGACAATAAAACCACACAACACAAAAACATCATCATCGCTCATCCAAATTGGCATAAAGCCCACATCGCCATAATTTATCCAAAACAAGATAAATGTATCATCGCATCATAATTGCATTATGCAAACATCACTAATAAATTCATCAAAAGCCATGCATTCACAAATCGGAAGCATTTATTAACAACACCAATTTAATCATCACATCATCATGTACAAAAACATATATCATCGCATTGCATATCAACAAGTATTCATTAATAAATACACCGTCGCAAAACTTACGTTTATTCACACCGCATCATTATCAATTAATTCACTAAATTCCGAAAACGGGAAAATAGTCAAACACCTATAATCGTCACGAAAGCCATTCCTAATAACCGGCATTAATCATAATCGTCAACGTCGAAATCGGATTGTCCATTCGTGCCTTAAATCTACTAAAACAGAATCCGATTAAATTTTACCGTCAATTGGCCTATTTCGGGTCGCTTCGTAAAAACTCACAATTTCGAAAAACTAACTTCACCACTACATTCTACACTTCAAACTTAGCTAACACGTCAATTTCCGTTGAATTCGGAGCAACTTGCTCCGTGGCCGAATTTACCGAAATCGAAAAATCGGAACATAATCGGGTTCCAAATTTAATCGGCTAACTTATGCTCTAGTTATGTTTTATTAACACTAATTAGTAGTGTATGGAATTGGGAAAAATTAGACGATGCAGAATCAAGCGCATAATTATACGACATAATTATAAGTAAGCAGACAAGCAGCGGTTGCAACGCAAAACAAGCTACCACATGGGAGGAAGGGCGAACGTCCCATGGTGCTAAGGGCATGGAGGCGCCCCCAGGAAGGCTGGGACGGCCGCCCCTCCATGTGAGGTGGTCGCCTCCCAGCTTGCACATCTTCATTCCAATTTTCCACACACTTGCATTTCTGATTTCTTATTTTTTTCCGATTTTCTATTCTCGCTATGGTTTTCTCCATTCCAAAACTTCCATTTTAATACTTCTAATTATGCAAGCTAGCACCAAAACATTCACACTCTATACTCCTAACTCGAACTTCATAAATCATTTCAACCATCACACAACCAAAACCCAAGAATCAACCTATTAATTTTTCCCCAAATCTAACATATATCATCAAACCCTAACTATAATGAAATGGAAGATCAAACCCCTTACCATGGAAGTTTTGATGATTCAAGATGCTCCAACAAAACCCCAAATCCATGCTTGCTCTTGCTCCTCTTCTTCTTCTTCTCCAAACCCTCTCTTTCTCTCAAGCTTCTATGTCAGGTTTTTGTTGTTGGAAAAGGAAAGAAAACAAGGGAAAGGGTTTTATAATGTTGTTTCCTTACCAGCTTCCTCTCTTGCTCTTGTTTGGCTTGGTGTGTTATGAATGGAAAGAAAATTAGGAGAAATGGTTTATAATGTGTTTCTTACTAGCAACAAGGGTGAAAACCCAATCGTAGGAAATTGCTCCTCACACCCCTATCCACATCTTATAAATTAACATACTAATAATATCCAATAAATATATTAATTCGATCTAATTAAAATAATTTCGGAGAATTAAATATCGGATCCGAATAATATTTTGCCGGACCGAACGGAATGTCGCCAAATATATTAATAGATATATTAATTAATATATATATATATATTCTCGTCGCAAGATAAATATCGATCGGTAATTCTAAAATATTAATATAATATAATATTAATAAAAACAGGGCGTTACAACTCTCCCCCACTTATAAACTTTTCGTCCTCGAAATTTCGACCAAAATGAACAAATCGGACATGCCTAGACATTCGTCTACTCAATCCTCGCGTTAATTAAACAACATCTAGAATACACCTAACACAAGCGCATCTCCCTAACCACAACGTTTAGACAAGAACAACCATGCCGAGATGCAAAGCCCATACAATGCACTCGACAACCAACCAACACCCAACAACTAAACAAGTCGCAGACACACCAGTTCACTCGAGAACTAAACAAACAAGATCGATACCATCCTAACGTCTCAACCATAAAATTAGTCACACACTCGAACCGACGCCTCAGAAACGAGTCACCAAAGATAGGAACATAAAGTCCTACGACACAACACCGATATCATCGCTAACACGAAAACAACAAAATGGTTTTACAAACCAAAACTGAAACAATCAGAATAGGATAGAACCACGCGTGCTACGCAAACACGAAAAAGATGCCTTCACTCACGCATAAGCATGAACTCAAGAATTACACTTGCAGTTATCGCTTTCATTCCAGAAAATCATAAGGTCACATCATCCTTGTAGATTACCAACGTACAACTCTTGAACAAAACAAGTTACTCAAACATAACTGAACTGCGATACACTACTCATTCTAAGGCATACACAGACGACTTGCGACTATAACTCACTAGTCCCAATCCAACAATCTCGTATACTCGCTAAATCTCAATGCTCGATATCCAAACCATGATGCGTCACTTTAATGCATAAGATGCCAACCGTAAAACAACTTGGCTAAATCTTCAAATTCACAAATACTCAGAATTATTACGCTCATAGTGTACACCTATCAGGACACCTCGTAACATCAGTCTTATCAACTCGAAAAATTTCTCTTTCATTCTCGATTGATCAACGTCCATTGATCCTCTAAAATACATGACATAGTTAACCTTTTCAACTACTGTCCAAATATCTCACTTGTGAAACTTCAACGTATACACTTGACTTCAGCGAAGTCTTCTCTCATAACAATTCCCAAAATATATATCAAGTAATCACCATCCTCGTACCATCACAACGATCTATACACAGGCTTCTCATTCGAAACACCTTTCATAACTTCCCATCGTCCCAAGTGGTAACTCAATCACAACACTCTCTCAAGAACTCTACTCATCAACGTCATCTTCTACCCCTGTAATTACAACACAGGTTGGACTTAGAACCATAACATAAACTTTTTGGAATCCAATACGAACACCATCGCGGCAAACTTCAGTCACAGATAAAATATTCTCCTTTATAAAAGATCAATCATCTTAGGGTACCTGTGGCTACCAAACCGTCATAAAATTCTTTACCGTCAAGACTTATCTTAGTCGCAATCTAATAATCCACCACGGCTATTAGTATCCAACGAAATCCATATGATACTAGTGAACAAATCCTCAATAACCTTCTAAACTTAAATTTCAACAAGTGTCCCAAAACAAACATGCACATTCTGCAAAATAACAAATCCCAAATCAGATATTCTTGGTTTATTCGCGATATCAACACACTAAGCTCAACAACAGACGAAGTCTATTTATAGATTGCACTAAAACCTGAATTGTCTTCAATAATTCCAATCTCCCCGTCGTTAACGTCTGCACCTTTAAAATTTCAAATGAGCGCAACCGCATCAAACTCTAACTCACGCGTCCGACAATTTTTCCTTATGAAAATCAAATCGTTCCAAGGTAGCAATACACTTTTCCAATTCTATGTCGAAATACATCTTAAGTCCAAAATGGAATATCACAATACGCCGCACAAGGTTCTTCAGTACAAAACAAAACCAAAATCAAAGCATTCGCTAAACGTCCCACTGGCTTAAACAAATTCGCTTCCCACTGTGAAGTCCAAATAGCGACTCAACCATCTCAAGTCAAAGTACTCACGATCAAAACCAACTTATAAAAAGATCTTCCGTCAAACTCACAAAGTTAACCATCCAAAACAAAGGAACTTCTAAGCTCCGAAATAACTCCTTGAAGTCTTCTACAAGATACAAATAAATCTTCGCGGAACTATCCAAAATATCACCGTCTAAGTCACTTACTTAAAGCACTCTCGTCTAACAATTCAAAATTCTATCTTTAGAATACTCGACATGCACTGGTCTAACTTCACTACTGATAACGCAACGCTCGGATGCTTGCCACAATTCCTTGACTTGATGTGAACCAATTAATATCCATGAACACGAAATAACTCTTATAGCTACTCATGAGAGTACTGTCCGAACATCCCAAAATCATACCTGACGCATTAGTCACACTAATGACATCAACAATTACTCGCCATGACCATAGACCATCTTGAAAAGCATTGTCTAAACATCTTCAGTTCTCACACTAACCCGTAGATAGCCAGACTTCGCATCGATCCCACTAAACACAAAAACTCAAATGACTGATTCATCCAAATATCAATCCTCAGAAGTAGACACTCGTCCTCAATATCCACTTCGTTCCTTTTTCCAAAAATGAAACATCAACTTAAGCGACCTTCGCTCTTCTCGAACAACACAACAGTAGCACTCCACGGCGACCTGCTCGAATAAACAAACTCTGCTCAAACCAATCCTCAAGTTGACTTTTCAACTCTAATTCAGAAGCAAACATCCCTTAAGGATACTTCGAATCACAACCAATTCCAGAAAATAAATCCATCAAGACTTCACTTCGCACTATTGCGGTAATTCACTCACATCTTCACGATATGCTTCGGGAGCATCACAACAAGAAGTTCACTTGCCAAAGTCTTGTTTCTCACCAAAAATTCGAATTCGCCCACAACTCAAGTAACCATGCAACACCTTGTGCACACATTCACTATTAAGTTGGCAAGACAAGTTTATCCCACCAACACAATTCGACTACTATCAACAAGAGATTAAGGATGATCAGTCCCTCAATTTGTCAATAGACAGCCGACAATCATGATGGTGACATAAACCATCTCTACCAACTTCAATAGCGTCTTCAAACTTACACTTCAAGTTACCGAAGCGTAACACTGCTTGAGGCTCCATCCTAAGCCACAAGCGCCACCAAGAAGTAAAACTTCTCCCCCATTGTTTCAAACTCATCTCTGCAGACAAAAAATTTGAAACAAACAAGTACCGACACTGTTTCACACACATGTCGCATACAAGAGGATTAAATACACTAACAACTTGGTCGACAGACCGACCTGCTCTGATACCACTAATGTAACTCCCCAATATTACCCAAGGTTTTATAAGCAACAATCAGAGTAAATCAAAATTTCATAAATTTAATACGGAGGCATCACACCTTCAACAACAACTCACTTTAAACAGTTTAATTTAAAGTATAAGTCTAGGATACATAGCATCAGGAAGACATAAATTGATTCAAAACATCAAAACATCTTCTTTAATAAACTTTCTTGATAAATCATATTTTCATAAAGTATAATTCTATATACAAAGGAAGAACAACAAAAGAATCAACAACAAGACAACATAAATGTTTCCCCAGAGTGCTACGTATCGGGCGACAACTCGACTAACGGCTATAAACTCGATCTTCACCTGCGTTACCAATATAAAGGTAGCAGTAAACAAATAAAGGGTGAGATAATCTAAAACATATAGTTAAAGGCATGATAATATATATATATATATATATATATATATATATATATATATATATATATATATATATATATATATATATATAGTTTAATTATAAAGGATATAAGTTAATAAGTGCATTCCAACACATATCCAAACCTCACTTATTTCGATCGTCATTCTAATGTGTATCATCTATACTATATCGTCATAACCTCATCGACATAGTCCATCGCAACAACACATAACCCTCCGTCACCACGAAATCGTCACGAGCTAATACATCACTAATTAACACGGCAGTCTTAAACAACAACATCAACCAACAACATTAAATAATGCTAATAATATAAGCAACATAAACAAATCATCACAAATTGCCTAAAGCCCATCTTCGCTTTTCGCATAAAGCCCATAATCGCTTTTGGCATAAAAGCCTATCATCGCTTGTGGCATAAAGCCCATCATCACAAACATCATCACAAACATCATCACTAACATCATCGCAAACATCATCACAAACATCATCACATCCTATTTGCATTAAGCACTTCATCAAGTTAAATCATGTAAAACACATCATTAGCCATCAAATAAAACTCAATACCAAAGACTCCAAAATAAACATAATGGACTCCATGAGACCACGACTATGTTATGCATGTGGTACCCATCGCTTTGTCGTAATTAGGGACACTTGGCATAAAGCCATCTTAGCTCGGCATAAAAGCCATCATCGCGGCATAAAAGCCATCATCGCGGCATAAAGCCCTCTTCGCTTATGAAATGTATGTGACTCGACAATAAAACAACACAACACAAAAACATCATCATCGCTCATCCAAATTGGCATAAAGTCCACATTGCCATAATTTATCCAAAACAAGATAAATATATCATTGTATCATAATTGCATTATGCAAACATCACTAATAAATTCATCAAAAGCCATGCATTCACAAATCGTAAGCATTTATTAACTACATCAATTTAATCATCACATCATCATGTACAAAAACATATGTCATCGCATTGCATATCAACAAGTATTCATTAATAAATACATCAAAAACTTATGTTTATTCACACTGCATCATTATCAATTAATTCACTAAATTCCGAAAACGGGAAAATAGTCAAAAACCTATAATCGTCGCGAAATACATTCCTAATAACCGGCATTAATCATAATCGTCAACGTCGAAATCGGATTGTCCATACGTGCCTTAAATCTACTAAAACACAATCGATTCAATTTCAAGTAAATTGGCCTATTCGGGTCACTTAAAAACTCACAATTTCGAAAAAACTTCATCACTACGTTCTACCGTCAAACTTAGCTAACCGTCAATTTCGTTGAATTGAACAACTTGCTCGTGGGCGAATAGGATCGGAAAATCGGAACATAATCGGGTTCCAAATTTAATCGACTAACTTATCTAGTTATGTTTTATTAACACTAATTAGTAGTGTATGGAATTGGGAAAAATTAGGCGATGAGAATCAAGCGCATAATTATGCGAAAACATAATTATCACGATAAGCAGATAAGCAGACGAGTTCGCAACGCAAAACAAGCTACCACATGGGAGGGAAGGACGAGCGTCCCATGGTGCTAAGGGCATGGGCGCCCCGAGGAAGGATGGGACGGCCGCCCTCCATATGAGGTGGTCGCCTCCCGGCTTGCACATCTTCATTCAATTTTTCCACACTTGCATTTTACAGTTTTTTTTTTTTTTTTCGGTTTCTATTCTCTTGCTATGGTTTTCTCCATTCAAAACTTCCATTTTAATACTTCTAATTATGCAAGCTAGCACCAAAACATTCACACTCTATACTCTAACTCAAACTTCATAAATCATTTCAACCATCACACAACCAAAACCCAAGAATCAACCTATTAATTTTTCCCCAAATCTAACATATATCATCAAACCCTAACTATAATGAAATGGAAGATCAAACCCCTTACCATGGAAGTTTTGATGATTCAACATGCTCCAACAAAACCCCAAATCCATGCTTGCTCTTGCTCCTCCTCTTCTTCTTCTTCTTCTTCTCCAAACCCTCTCTTTCTCTCAAGCTTCTATGTTAGGTTTTTGTTGTTGGAAAAGGAAAGAAAACAAGGGAAAGGGTTTTATAATGTTGTTTCCTTACTAGCTTCCTCTCTTGCTCTTGTTTGGCTTGGTGTGTTATGAATGGAAAGAAAATGAGAAAATGGTTTATAATGTGTTTCTTACTAGCAACAAGGTGAAAACCAATCCTAGGAAATTGCTCCTCACACCTATCCACATCTTATAAATTAACATACTAATGATATCAATAATATTATTAATTCGATCTAATTAAAATAATTTAGGGAATTAAATATTGGATCGAATAATATTTTGCCGGACGAGCGGGCGTGCAAAATATATTAATAGATATATTAATTAATATATATATTCTAAATGCAAGATAAATATCGATCGGTAATTCTAAAATATTAATATAATATAATATTAATAAAAACAGGGCGTTACACTCTCTACCACTGAGGTGGCTATACATCCGTTCATTTATTTACTTCCATGTTATTATATTTTAAAAAAAATATTTGAATTTTTGGAAAACGAAATAACGCGCGCAGTGTTCATCATTCTCTTCCAATCTTCATTCAATCATGGATTCTTTATTTCTTGATGAAATTGAAAGTTATAAACATCAAACTTGATCGAATTTTAACCAGGAACACAATGGTGGTGGTTAATTTCATTTATTTTCAGTTTTGAATGATTAATTTTTGCAAGAACACAAAGAACCCTAGTTCTGAAAATTGATCATGAAATCGTGTATGACCATGGAATTAAGCAATTGATTGAGGGTTAATGATCAGTGAAGGTGCAGAAACAATATGGCCAAGCAATTTTTGAACTGGAATGCATGAATCGTAGAGTTCGAAGTATGAGTGACTTACCTCTTCAAACTGAAATCGAAATCCCTTCTAAAGTGTTTCCAGTTGTTGTTTGTTGATGGTTATAGCACCACTAGACCTTATGGAAGGTGTTTGAACACTATGCTTACTTTGAAATAGCCTGGATTACTCTGACCAAGTCCAACTGCATCTCCTTGGTATGAGTTACAATTTTGAAGTTGGAGGTGTTACAGGTCAGGGATAATGATCTGGATCACTTATATGAAGTATTGGATGATGTTTGAAGTGTTAAACCTTAGCTAGCTCAAGCAAATTAACAGTTTGGATGTTAAGGCACAAATTGCAAGCTTTTGGTTTTTTTGATTATGTTTCTGAGTTTGATTACTTCTTGCGTTGTTTTTAAGTTTTAGACAAGTTCTATTTAGTGTTTAGAACATGTTAGACACCTAATCTCTCTTAGATTTTGCAAGATTTGCAAATTGCAAAAATCCCTCACTTTGAACTATGAAACTTGAAACTTAAGCAAGAAAGAAGGAAAGCTTAATTTGGATAGCTTTGGTGTAGTTTGGAAATGAATAAATGACCTCTATTTATAGGCCAAGAATTCTGAATGATTTGGCAAAGATATTATTGAAGGAAACTTACAACTTGGTTAAGAGGTAAAATGGAATCTTTTGCATTTAATGCAAAAGTTACTTTCTTAACCATGGTTAAGTTTCTCTCTTTGATCCAATCCTCTCTTCAATCATTCAAACTGATATTTATGAGTTATAAGCTGCCTCTAAGTGATGACAAGGCTTCTAGAAGGAGAAATGCAAAATGACTTATAATTACGAAGCATGTACTTGAAATTCCATGGTTTTGGAGCTCTATGTTTCAAAATCAAAAGTATAGCTAGACAAAATGTTTTGCAAGTTCTTGGACATTTGGAAATCTTGTGACAAGGGCTGACTTTCATGTTTTGAGTTTTTCAAATCTCGACTTTTTGTTGACTTTTCATATTTCTTGATTTTTTATGATCATGATGGATCATTTGAAATGTTTTTATGATTGAAAAATTTTGTTCTTGAAAAAGTTGACCAAAAGTCAAAGTTTGACTTTTCAGAGTAGATGAATTTTCATCGGATGATTGAAATTTGTCGATGAAGAAACATGGACTTTGTGATGTTTTAATCAAGAAATTAGGTCGAGATGTTGCATTGAAGATGTTAAGATCAATCTCCAAGAAAATAGGTCATTCATTGAGCAGAAAGTCAATGATTCCCTATCCTCGATAGAAACCCTAATTGGTCGATTCATGATAGATCATGGAAAAAGTTGGGAATCTGAAGATCAAATGTTGATGATTGATTAAGATTGATCATTTGAGGTGAGTGGAAACTCAAACCCTAATTGATCATCTCTTGAACAAATGAAATTTTGAAGAAACCCTGGTTTTGACTTCTAGAAGCCACACACGATCTATTACATTACAGGCTGATAGTGATGCAGTGATGCATATGTAAGGTGGTATCTTAGGTCAAAATTGGGGTATGATGATGCCCTTATTTAAGTTTCTTTAACCTCGATATGAAGATGAAGATCTTCGTCTCAATAGGTGTGAAGAGACTTAAATATCGAAATCTGTAATTTTGGACCTAAGGTACCAAAAATGCGAGTAATGCAAAATGATTGCAACAAGTTCACCAAGAGATATCAAAGATTGATATCTTGAGGAAAGATTGTGAGGATGACTCAATCTATCTAAGAAAGTAGAATCTATTTGTTGGGAAATAAGCAATATGTTTCACTTGGAAAGTAGATTCACAATGTAAGTGAATTATCATTTCGCTTTGGGAAGCAAGGAGATTACTATACATCGACCTTGTGACAATGTTTAAGGTAAGTGAAGATGAAATTACCAACTATCAGCCTTGTGATAGTTTATGGTAATGAGCTCTGAAGATATTACCAATTATCAGCGAAGTGATAACTATTAACAAGGTAATTCTTGAGAAATTTACTGAGTATTCATCTTTGTGAATAATAGATAATGATGGAAACAGATCTCAAATGAGTTTCTATTTTCATAGCTACAATCTTGTCAGGGATCTCTCTCTTGAGAAGATGTTGGCATTTTGATTGAACAGACACAGGTTTTCTTTAGACAGAAATACAACTGCGGAGATTTCTTGAACTTTCAAGATGAAAAGGAAATAAGAGCTCGGATAGCGAGGCTATTGCTTATTGTTTGGTAGATTTTTTGTGAAATCTAATCTTGAGTTGATTAGAAATGAGATTTTATCCGAGGAATGAGCGGAAAGAAATGTCAATCAAGACTTTATTCGAATGAGGAATGATCTCATTGGGGAACATGATAGAAAAATGTATTTTACGCTTGGGACAATCTATTGGAGAGATGACATGCCCATACTTGTTTTGGGAATAATGCAACCTAAACAAGTGATCTTGAAGCAAACATTGAGAAATGCGAAATATTAATGATGCTATTATGTATGAATGATGAATGTCATATGCATGTTGATACTTGACAAGACAACAAAAGGGGTATTTGGGAAAAGGACTATGTCACAGTTCAAACAAATACTTAGCAAAATCTGCAGCCATGGTGTAGATGTTACTGATGATGAATCTGAGTTGCAATGCTTTAAACTTTTTGAAAAAGGCATTTTATTGGCAACTTTGTTGAGGATTCTTTTTCGGGTAAGAATGCCGTCCTTTGATGATCTCTTTTGAGGAGAAGAAGACTTCTTTGATTGTTTTATCTTTCGGAGTCGAAACACTCATGGAGAAAACTGTCGAAGTTCTTTCTGTGTTCATAGTTCAAAGGAAAATTTCGCTTTTATTTCAAAATTTTTAAGTAAAAATTCATTTAAAACTTTTTTTTTTAGTTTCAAAAGTGATTTTCACAAGAAAAATCATTATTTTACAAAACAGAATAAAGCAAGAATTGCAAACAAATGGGCATAAGGCTCAAATTTTATTGATAGAATGGTAATCGACCAAGGCGTGATTCCATGAGCTATTTACAAGAGTTGGAAATGGTAATTTATTTGGAAAATGCTACATTGAAAGCAAATAACCCTATTATCCCTAACAACTTTGAATTCAAGCGTGCTTGTTGCTTGAAGATTTGATTGAAGATCCGTTGATGGAAGATTCTTGATTGACGAGTATGTCTTGATCGATTACTTTGTCATTTTATCCTTAATTTTGCCTAGATTGCCTTTTCGGGTTTTCGATCTATCGGGATATTTTCATTTATTGTCTCTAATTTTGCCTAGACCGCCTTTTGAGGTTTTAGTCCACGAGCGCTCATTTTTCCTAAGCCGCCTTTTCGGTTTTGACTTCAGAAACATTCTTTTGTCTTTAGACAAAGTATTTCTTATTTGCATCGGCATTCACGGGATGCGGAAGTTCATCACCGTCCATAGTTGTGAGAGTCGCTAGCACCGGAAAAGCTTCTTTTGACGATGTATGGGCCTTCGTAATTAGGAGTCCATTTGCCCAGAATCTGGTTGAAAAGGCAGAATCTTTTTAAGCCTGACGTCGCCTTCTTGGAATTCACGAGGTCGAACCTTTTTGTCGAGGCTTTCTTCATCCTTCTTTGATATAGTTGTCCATGACACGGCGGTCGGTGCTTTTCTTGGATTAAGTTCAATTGATCGTATCTGCTTTGACACCATTCACCTCGGATAACTTAGCTTCCATGAGAACTCTCATTGATGGAATTCTACGGAGAACCTTTGCTTCATGCCGTATACTAGAGAAAAGGTTGCCCTGTTGAGTACGTCTTGATCGATACCCGTATAAACAAATGGCGACATTCGTGCCGGTCTTTGTAAGTGATGACCATCTTACGGACAATCTTTTGATGTTCTTGTTGGCGGCTTCAGCGGCGTTCATCTTTGGTCGGTAAGGAGATGAGTTATGATGCTTAATCTTGAATTCCTCACTGACTCTTTCATCATTTTGTTGTTCAAGTTTGATCCATTATGCGTAATGATCTTACTTGGAACTCCATATCGACAAATGAGATTTTTCTTGATGAACCTCACAACCACTTGTCTTGTAGCGTTGGCATAAGATCTTGCTTGACCCATTTGGTGAAGTAATCAATAGCCACTAAAATGAAGCAATGTCGTTGGGCGCTTTTGGTTCAATCATCGATGATGTCGATGGCCCACATGGAAAAAGGCCACGAGAGGAGAGCGTTGAGTAAGTCGGTGGCACATGGATCTTATCTGCGTAGATCACGGAACTTGTGGCATCTCTTGGCGTGTTCTGACAATTAGACTCTATTGTTGTCAATAGTATCACCTCTCGAGATCTTTGGACATTGCATGCCCATTTGAATGGGTTCCCAGGGACCACTTCATGAACCGTGAATTATCGTGTGCATCGTATGTCGAAGCGGGACCACGTCGAAGTTTCTTTTGTATAGCACATCGTCATTCGGAAGAAATTTCTAGAAAGCCTCCTAGAGTTTTCTGTCTTTGTGCGATGCCCAGTGGGTACTCACGAGTTTGAAGGAAGCGTTTGATGTCGTGGAACCACGGTTTATCATTGATAGTTGCTTGGTTGCAAATACATATATAGGTCTTTCAGGCGTCGATACGGATCTTAGGCATATCGTTCCAATGGTTGACTTTGAACATGGAAGATAGAGTATCAAGGCGTATGCCATTCGATTATGATCTCGGGGAATATGATGCGGTTGACTTTGTTGAAGAAAGTCAACAAACGTCTTGCATAATCTCTGAGAATCAAACCAAGATGATGAGTTTCATACTTTTCTTGGATTTGATTGATCCTGAAGAATCTCCATATATTTCAAGGATCTTGATCCTCAGTCGATAGCTTCTTGATACCCGTGATACAAGCTTCGTATTGCGATGTTGTTGGTGCGATCAAATAGCAATCGGCGGAAAATGGGATATGAGAACCCTCGGGAGTGATGATGGCGCCCGATTCCATTGCGAGACATTAAGCGCTCCATGATTAAGCCCATCTAGATTACGGATCGGGACCTTCTTGAGTAGCGGTTCATCCTGATCTTTCATCTTTAAGTACATAACATCCTCGTCGGGAAGTCAAACTTGAGAGATTGTTATTCGTTGATGGTTGATAAGCCAAGTGATCGGCGAGAATGCTTCCTTTGACCGCTTTTGAGCACGGTCTTGGATGCCATATTCGAGATAATAACATCGCGAGCAATTCTTCTGTTAAGCGGGCTTTTCAAAGACATACTTGATTGGATCCATTTGGAGATTAACCAAGTCGTGTGATTGATCATGTCTTGGCGGAGGCGTTTTGAAGCCCATACAAAGCCTGACATGTTTTCTCGAGCATGGAGTAAGAGTTTCCAATCTGTGAACTTTTACTCAAGTAGTAAATGGCATGCTCTTTCTGGGTTTCACCTTGTTGTCCATCTGTGACCCATAGAATCTTCTAGCACGGTAAGTACATGATTAAGGGTCTTCCTTGATTGGAGGAATCAATATTGGCGGTTCGTATTCCTTGATCTTGTCAAAGGCTTTTGGCAATCTTACATCCACAACCTCTTGATCTTTGAGACTTGAATATCGGCCTCTAGCGGATCATCGAGATAAACACGGAGATGTAATTCACGTCGAAATCCTCTTGCTTCTCTGTATGTGGTGTAGGCATTTCTCGAATAGCCTTGACTTTGTCGGGATCGACAATACCTCTTTGGTGACGATGAAACCTAGGAGTTTTCGGATCTTACCCCAAGGTGCATTTGTTAGGATTCGGTAGTGAAATTTCCTTAGTCGTTGAAACAACTTGAGATATATATTCTCTTCTTGATGTCGAGACTTTGCTATCATGTCATCCATAGACTTGATCTCTTTGTGCATCGTGTCATGAAAGAGTAGTCATTGCCCTTTGGTAAGTTGCAGCGCATTCTTTAATCGAATGGCATTACTTTGTAGCAAAATGTGCCCGTGGCGTGATGAAGATGTCTTCTCCATATCTTGGGGCTATTACGATATGATTGTAGCGGAAAAGTCCATGAAGGAAAAGGCGTTGAACTTTGCGGTCTATCCACTAGCGTGTCGATGTATGTAGTGAGTGAAATCGTCTTTTGGACTCGCTTTGTTCAAGACCCGTGTCGACACACATTCGACCTTCGGTCTTTCTTGGAGGCAGGCACTATGTTGGCTAGCCATTGTGGATATTCGGTGACAAGGAAACTGCGTCATTGCTTTTGAACCTCCTTTTTGATTTTGTCGGCCGTATGCGGGTGAACCCTTCTCGGTCTTTGTTTAGCTGGCGGACACTCCGACTTTAATGGCAGTGATGCTCCCGATCGGTATCTAAACTGGCATGTCTTGGTAAGACCAACAAACACATCGGCGTATTCTTTGAGAAGATCTGTCGAGTTTTCCCTTGGCGTTCTTTGTCGAGTAGAGCTCCGATGTTCACTTCTTTTGTGTCCTTAGAACCTAAGTTGATTGCTTCAAAAGGCTCTTTGTGAGGTGGAATGATTCTTTCCTCGTGCTTAAGTAGTGAGAAATCTCATCAGGGATCTCTTCTTCAACTTCTTCCTCGGTGTCAAACACAGGGAATTCAAAGTCGGGAGAGAGCATAGAGTTATTTTGTTCAATGGATTTGTCCATTTGCTAATCTGCATGTTCGATTTATGTTTGATTAATTAACTCTTCTCTTTTTTTAAGAAAAAGTTAATGTGAAAGTGTATGCAGATTGTTTATTATATTTTTTTTATTGTGTTTTTTAGGATTACCATTTCCAAGAAAAGGGTAAAAACGAAAAACAAACACAAAATGTGGAATCAAAACAACGCTTTTATTTATGATTCACAATATGAAGCAGGCCCTAAATACAAACTCATTTGTCTTGGGCAAGACAAAGAAATTATTTAAAAGCTAAACCATAAAACATCTCTTGCCTTGGGCGGCGAGTTCAAAACAAAAGCAAGATAAACTACTTAGAGCTATGAACATCAGTCTGAGCTTTAACAGGCTTCCAATAGTGGCGAACTCCTTGGAAGTCAAGATACTCTCGTAGTTTTCCTTTTGACTTATTTATTGTGTAGACTTTGGTGGATTGGTCGAGCAGGCTTTGAAGACTGCGGTCGGTTGACCTTCCCTTTTGTCTTCTTGAAGCGATCTTCTTACATTGATTGGCGGATCGAGGAGCATAGTATCGACATATGTTCTTTTAAGTGGCATATATTACGGATTCTTGGGATGCCTTTGATCTTACGAGTGAAGAGACTCATTATCTGCGACGCTTTCCAACTCGTTCCCAGAGTTGTCTTCTTGATCTTCGGTGATTACGTTGACGTAGTAATAGTCAAAATCTGGCTTAACATCCTCAGCAGGCGTATTAAAGCAAAGATATTCATTTGGGATCTCAATTTGATGATGAGATCGAGAAGACGTGTATTTCTTACGGTTGACTAGGATACTCGAAAGGATCGCCCTTCCGGTTGGTTGGATGTCTTGATTCGATTTTTGAGCTTTCAGGTGCAGTGTATTTCACCATGTAGTCAAACTTTCAACTTGGTTCTCCCAAGGTATCCCAAACTTCAGAAGGGATTGGTGGATTTTCATTCTCATTCTTTTGTAAGGACATGCCTTTGAATTGGTCAGTCGGAGGATAGAAAGACGCGTACAATTCTTCTTGAGACACATATTCAGAGCTAGTAAGATAAGTGTTTCACTCTTCAGATTTGGAGAGATTGTCTTCATTACCTTCATCGATAAGAACATTAACCTCTTGAAGAGCGGGGTTTAAGAAACCCCTCGTGGAATACCTCCTTAATTGGGAGAAGAGCTTCGTCCCTTTGATTGTCTTTGAAATGGAGCAAATCAGAGCCGGTTTTGTTTCATTGTTGGCGGGTTTATCACTTGTCCACGACTGCGGAATTCGTCTTTCCTTCTCTGCGTTGCTTCTTTGTAAGAGATAGATGATGCACTTTTCTTTGACGATTCGCCTTGAGAGTCCTTGGACTGTGTCCCTTCACATCGTCGGTGGTGATGAAAGAAAAGGTAGACAAATGGTGACTAGTAAAGCTTGTTCAAGCGATGGTTACTAGCTTCCCATTTCTTTGTAAATTTGTTTCTAGTGGAGTAGATGTCCTTGCTCACCTTCATGTATCCATGGTCTTCCTAGCAAACAATAAGCGGTGGCGTCCATGACACGGAAGGTGATTTGGAAGGTATCGGACCAATCCTCGTTGGAAGATCGACTTCCCCGATAACAGATTTCCTTGACCCATCAAGGCTTTGACCCTTATATCATTGGATTTCATCGGCGTTCCTTTGTAAGATAAGCGAGCGAGAGTCGTTTTGGCATTACATTTAAGGATGAGCCGGTGTCTACTAGCACGTTGGACGAGAGTCGATTGGCAAATCATAGAGATATGTAGAGGCAGTTGTGATCTTTTCCCTCACGGAAGTTCTTCATCACGAAGCTTAAATTGTTGCAAGTTGTTATGTTGCCTCTGATTCCACCAAATTGATGCGTAGTCACATCATGATCTCGTAAGCGATATAGTACTTTCATCAAAGCTTCTCGGTGGGCTTGAATTGAGTAGAGATAGTATTGAAATTTTGGAGAGTGCGCATTGGTTGATCCTGACTCTGTACTCACTTTTCTTGATTAGCTTTAGAATCTCGTCGAAATACGAGTTGGCGTTGGTTCCATTAGATGGACCAATGTTTATGTTTGGATTATCAAAGGAATCCCCATGGGATTCTCGGAGATGTATTGCGGATTTTGTCCAGTAGGGAGCAATGGGTTGCTTTGGTGGCAGCAGGGGTGTACCCGTCCACTTGGCGTTACTTGTCCGATTCGTGATGTTAACAACGGTGAAAGAGTTGGTATGGGTTTCTCCTTCCATCTTCTATCATAGTTGTAATGTATTGATAGGGAATTGCTTTGTCGATTTGTAAGGAGCAGGACGGTAAACATATCACGAAGGAGATTGGAACTTACGGACCGTTGTACTCGACTTCTACACACTTGGGCACATTGAAGCATGGGATATTGACATTTACTTGAATTTCGAGTTGATATACGAGACTAAAGCTCGTGCGGATAATGCCTACCATATTCACGTCATGCTTAGTTTACATTTACGAATCACAGATGTCACCAATGTCTATGCTTGATTGAATGTCTACTCTCACGGGTTGGACATCCTCGAAAATGAAAGCGATTACGTGGTTTGTGTAGTCATGTTTAGTGAGGCGCCCATTGTCTTGTATGTATCATGGGTGTACCAAGCTTTCTCTTATCATATTTATGTTAGTGATAAGATCTGATCTGTATTCTTAGTATCAAATTCACGGTATGTCCCTATGATTGGGAAGTGGATTTTCTTGTACATTTGGATTTGTGTTCACGAAGGAGAGAGATTAGTCTTACTAACCTTTGGACTTGACTTTTAGTCTTATCTGATATCGAGATCATGACACGGTGCCCTTGATGAAAAGGGCAAGACACGTCGCTTTGTACCACCAGGTTATTTTTATGGTCTTGGAGGTGATCTTGTTTGCTGAAGATTCCTTTCTATCAATCAGGGGATCTGATTAGTGTATCTGCGAGATTCAGTCTGATTCGATTGTTGAATTGTTGAGCACATTGTCGAGTATTGAGTTTCTTTGGAATGCAGAGTAATTCCTATGTTTGAACTTGCATTAACATTTGTGCTATCGTGGCTACCTTTTCGGCATTTTCCTTGGTTTCCCTCGGGATACCATTCCTATGTCATGTTCTTTCTTCTTTGGGAAGCTGGTTACGACCTCTTGTTTACGCTTGAAGATCCTATCTCTTTGGCTAGGCGTCTGTTGGGACTCCTTCTTCTAGTCGCATCCCGTGCTTACCATTTTGGTGAAATCTCGGGGCGTGGCGACCATGCGTTCGTAGTAAAATGGGCCAGTGTTGGGAAAACCTTGGTCATTTCTTTCTCCTCTAACGGTGGGTTGACTTGGGCGGAATTTCCCTCAACGTTGGGCGTATTCTTTGAGCGTCTCTTTTCCTTTTGAGACATAGAGCGGAGTTGATCTCGATCTGGAGCCATGTCAATTGAATTTATCTTTTGGACAAAGGCTTCACCTAGGTCATTGAATATCGGATATTTTCACTATCTAGTCCATTATACCTTGATCGACACCGGTAAAGGCATCTTGGAAATAGTGAATGAGCAATTGGTGATTGTCATTATATGTAGACATCTTCCTAGCGTACATTGTAAGATGACTCTGCGGGCGAAATTTCCTTTATACTTCTCAAAGCGGGGACTTTGAATTTAGCGGTATCCTTACGAGGAACTAGGCATAGATCGTGGGCATTCTTCCCAAACAATTCCTTACCACAGTTGTTTTGATCTCAATTGCATCTTATGGAATTGTTCACTGGAGATTGTCCATCGGCCACGAGGATTCGTGTTGTCGCTGGGTTATGATAGACTTCTTCGTCCGATGGCGTGAACTAGAAGTTGAGTTAGTCATGATCGGTCGAAACCGCATAGTGACTTGAGGAAAAGTTACTCCGTCTTTGCGAGTAATGAGTTACGTAGAGTAGGAACCTCGATCGTGGCTTGCTGTGCTTGATGGGTTGTGAAATCAATGCGAAATTGAAAGGCATGCCCGTGGATAACCTTACGGCATAGTGAAGAGGATTCTTGGCGCAATTTGGCCGGAGTAGTAGTGATCTGAAATCGTTGCTTGATTTTGTGCTTAATGTTGCTTGTTGACTTTGCGTAGTTTCTAATGAACTTACTAAAGTGAGTCTCTCCACCTCTTCTGAGCGTTGTCATTGCTTTCTGACTCAACATTTTCTTGTTCAAAATCATTCATTATTTTTCTCTGTTTGAGCAGTGTTGTATCTGTGAGTTGGTGTGAGGCGTGGTCGAGAAACTCTAGATCACGTGACAGCGATCTTTCTCTCTGGAAAAAATTCCAAAGATAAGATTCAACAAACTCGATATGCAAAGTATGATGCATGATTATGAATGCAAAGAAAAAGAATTTCAAAGAATTTATACTAATGAGAAATTTCTAGTAAATATTTGGATGGAAAACACTTATTTTATTAATTATTGAAAGAAGATTACAACAATTTTTTTTGGAGCAAAGCTCTTTAATGATAAAATAAATGATAAAGCTAAAGTTAAACTAATTAATCGTCTTCGTCGATGAAGAACCAAATGCTTGATGTAGCTTGACTTGAGTTTCTTTCCATAGTAAGCTTTCCTTTTCTTTCTTTGATGAATTTCTTGATCGCGTCATACTTTCGATAAATCTCCTCATCTTTCTCCATGAGCCTTGCATATACGAGTTGGCGTCTTGCCAAGAATGGGTTGTAGTTGATTCCTCCTTTCGTCTTAGGTGAAATGCGTTGGCAAACTCTCCATGACTTTCAATGATTTCCATCTCATTGTTTTCCAGGTATACCAATGGATATCATCGTTTGCAGAGACATGAGTCTTGAGGCGATGCCAACCGTCTTTGTTTTCGCGGAATATAGGAGACTTAGGCAAGTCGAGATAATCCATTTGAAAAGCGATTACCTGACACCTGATAGTTCCATCTCCTTGGCGATTCCTATGATGAATGGAGAAATCGTGTCACCAAGTAAAGTGGGAGCAGGTTTCCAATCGGAAAGATTCTTATGGCATTGATATCAGCGAAACACAGGACGTTGGGAAACAACACCAATCCATAGATGAGTAAAGCTAAAACGACTTGAAGGCTACCATACTACTGAACTTTAGAGATTTAAGAGCCTTCTCGATTAGGAACTTTGAAGTTAGTCCTAAGAGTTTTCCTTTGGTAGTTAGGTTTTTATCTCTCAGTTTCTTTAAGTGAGTCATTGTTGAAATATGGTGACTTAGGAATGGCTTCGAACCATTGAAAGGCACTTTGTTTGGTCTTGAGATACCCGAGATGTGTACTCTTCCAAAGTAGGCATCAATGATCGAGGAAAGTGAAACAACGATAAAGCGGATCGTAAAAGCGAGCGAAAGTTTTGAAAGTCCTTCATCAACGTTAGTGTTTAGGGCGAGTTAAAAGAGTTCCATAGCATTTTACGATCAGGGGATCTTACACCAGGATGCTAACTCTTAACTTTCCTACATCGAAATTCTAAAGCTGTATTTCTTGGTAAATCTTCCTCGGCGTCCATCACTCTAACCTAAATTATTTACAAAGAAAAATCTCTAAATTCTTTGGAAATGGGAAGAGAAGTGAAGTTTTTTGAATGAATGCATGAATGATACCACTGAAACATGGTTAGTTGTTATACACCGTTCAGCGTTTGAAGTCACGAGCATAGGCCAGCGATAAGAACCAAGCGTGGGTAAGTTTAAGGGCTTATTCATACGTGAAGCGGTTCTCGATAATATAGGTTCAACTTCTCTTTGAAATATTATCGGTTTGTTGAATACTCGAAGTCGATTATTTTTCAAGAAAAACTTCGCTGATCGTAGTCTCGCATGACAACTATTCTAAACTTACGCTGAATAACCACGCACTACATCCTAAATGGCGAGGATGGGTTATGTGTTCTATAGCCACTCGACCGTAAGTTCTCTCGAAAGCAAAATGTCTTCGAATACTTGCTAAACACAAATACTCCCAAGACAACCTCCATTGAGAGGGATCTCAAATTAACTTAGTAATGAAACTTCCCAAGTTAATAGTATACCCCACATAGATCTTAAAATGTTTCTTAAATCGGGTTAGGATTTCTTTCCATCAGATGAAATCGAAAACACGAATAAAGAAAAACAAACATATGCACATATGAAAGCTTATCCCCTTCTTTTTCTTTTTGAAAACAAAAAAATCTTAGTGCTCTTGAGCAGAGTCACAATTTTTTTGAAAATTAAAGTTTAGCGTACTCCCCAGCAGAGTCGCCATTTTTTTTGTTCGCGTTAAAAAGTGACGCGCGAGGGAATCGAATCTCTGGCTCGAAACGATTTACTCTTTTGATTTGTTTATAAAGATGCTGCGAGCATCAAGCTTTATTTTTTCCAACACAAGAAAAATGATTATGAAAAAGGGAAAGGCTATGATACCCTCGATTGATATGATATGCATTACGACTAAGCGAACTAGGCGTAACATATTGGGAGATTAAGACAAGGGTTTGTTATATAAAGGGAATAGATGTGGCACCCTAAATATATATAGTTATCTATAGCTTTATATATGAATATGTTTGATATGTTTGTGTGTTTTAAATTGCTATTTCTATTGATGGGAAAGTTTCTCCTTTGAATTTTAAGAATGGTAGATTATGTGGGATCCTAGGTTTTGTTATTATTATGCTCGCAAAGATCATTGGGATCTTACGCATACATATCCCTTAATAGAATCGAGCATTTGTAGCTCGGATCTAAAGGGAGCTATGGTTTTGTTTGCTTTGAGGGAAGAAATTTGCTCGGCAAGGATGAGACCTTGTGCCTCGTATTCTCAAAGGGATGTTGAGAAAGTCGAGCAATCGTAGTTCCACTTATGCTAGTGGAAGCAGCAGGATTTATTAAGAGACAAACAAATGTCATCTTAATGAAAAATGTATCTAATCTATTTCATCACATACATTTTGAAGGTTGATTGTTTAAATCTTTCATCGTAAGTTATAGGTGTTTTGCTTGAGTGTACAAGCGTTACCACTACGAGTTAAGAAAGATGTTTGAAAAATGATGATTGAATCTTTTAATTGTAAGCATTGGGTGTTTTGCTTGAGTGTCTGGCGTTACCACTACGATTAAGAGATATTTTTGTTTAAAAAAGAGTTTGATTGTATGTGATGTGATAGATGAGATACTTCTTCCATAGAGATGATAAATGTCTAAATCTCGAGGAGAATTGATTGGATTAGGGGATGCTTTTAAGAAGCCGTGGGTCCTATTGTAAGAAGAAGGCATTCGAGGTCATCGAGGGTCCTTGTATTGTTAGCCCAGAAGGCATTAGGGTCATCGAGGGTCCTTGTATGAAGCTCGAGAGCTATAGGGTATGGCGGCTTTGGCTTTAAGAGTGGTTTCAGGAAACCATCCTCTTAGGATTTCAAGAGTGATTTCAGGAAATCATCCTCTTGGGGTATCCTAGCACGGGTGATTCTTTGTATTGGAAGCCCAATAGGGCAGTTAAGATATTTCTGGTCTCTTTCTTGTTTGATGCCCGAAGGCTAAACTCAGCGAGTTCTTTTGAGCGAAGCCCGAGGAGGGCGACTCGGTGAGGAGTGTTGTCTTATATGAAGCCTAGCGGAGGCTAAACTCGATAAGTTTTCTTATATGAAGCCTAAGAGGGCCTTCGGATGAATGAGTTATCTTGTATAAAGCCAAGGAGGCTAAGGGAACCTACTTGTTAGGCTAATTTGTTATGTTATAACTGAACAGTTATATAAACAAGCGTGTGATATGTATTCACAGAAGTTTATGAATGAAATATAAACAAGTGTATAAAACGAGCGTTTAAAGCAAGTGTAACTTGAATATTTACAAGTTTGAATGTGTACAAGGAAATGAATATGTACACGAAGGGGTGTTTATGTACAAGGAAATAAATATGTACATAGGAGGTTGGGACTTACAGTGAGGAGGCCCATTGGTTTAAGAGCAGTTTCACCGGGAATAATGCTTCTCTTAATACCAATGGAATCGGTATATAAACAAGCGAATGAAAACAAACAAAAGAAGTTTGTTTATGCTTGGATATTTACAATGAGGTTTGAATATGTACAAGGAAAATTCAATATGTACATAAAAGGATTGGGACTTACACTGGGAGGCCCATGATCGATGAAGAAATTCAAGGAAAAAGCGGTTGGTTTATCTTAGTCGAATCGATCATGGAAAAAGGTGTGTAAGTTTGTTGAAATATTTTGAAAAAGGTTTTGAAAATGTTTTGAAAAGTGAAGTATATTCACAAGAAGTTTTGAAAAGATTTGAGTTTTGAATGTTTGAAAGGAACATCTTTGAAAAGTATTAAGAAATACTTAAAATATCTCATTTTGACTTAATAAAAATATAATCAAAAGAAAATATTTTTGGATTTTTGACATAATCATAAAATAGATATATTAAATGACAAGTGTGCAAAAATCATCTTAAAATCGAAGTTTTGATTGGTTTTGAAAATGTTGAAGTTTGATAGAAATATGAAGAAAACAAGTGGTAAAAATTGATTTTGGTCTCGGAGGCTTGAACCCATGACCTTTGGCTTAGAATTGAAATGTTTTACCAGAGCAGTGCTTGTCTTGTTATACTTGCTTTCAATTATATTTAAAAACAAGTCTTTGAAATGTTTAAAAATGAAGGAATGTGAAAAAATGTCAAAATGGTCTCGATTCGAACCTGGACCATAGGCAAAGCAAGGAACATGAAAAGCTTTGTCTACCATTAGGGTATACATCCGTTCATTTATTTACTTCCATGTTATTATATTATAAAACAAATATTTGAATTTACGGAAAGCGAAATAAGCTTGTGATGTTCATCGTCCTCTTCAATCTTCATTCATCATGGATTCTTTATTTCTTGATGAAATTGAAGTTATAAACATCAAACTTGATCGAATTTTAACCGGGAACACGATGGTGGTGGTTAATTTCATTTATTTTCAATTTTGAATAATTAATTTTTGCAGAACACGAAGAACCTAGTTTTGAAAATTGATCATGAAATTGTGTATGGCCATGGAATTAAGCAATTGATTGAGGTTAATGATCGATGAAGGTGCAAAACAATATGGCCAGCAATTTTTGTTGGAATGCATGAATCATAGAGTTGATATGGTGACTTACCTCTTCAATGAAATCAAAATCCCTTCTAAAGTGTTTCCAATTGTTGTTTGATGATGGTTATAGCACCTTGGACCTTATGGAAGGTGTTTGAACACTATGCTTGCTTTGAAATAACTGGATTACTCGACCAAGTCCATTGCATCTCCTTGGTATGAGTTTCGATTTCGAATTGGAGGTGTTACATGTCAGGGATAATGATCTGGATCACTTATATGAAGTATGTGGATGATGTTTGAAGTGTTAAACCTTAGCTAGCTCAAGCAAATTAACAGTTTGGATGTTAAGGCACAAATTGCAAGCTTTTGGTTTTGATTATGTTTAAGGTTTGATTACTTCTTGCGTTGTTTTAAGTTTTAGACAAGTTATTTAGTGTTTAAAACATGTTAGGCACCTAATCTCTCTCAGTTTTGCAAGATTTGCAAATTGCAAAATCCTCACTTTGAACTATGAAACTTGAAACTTAAGCAAGAAGAAGGAAAGCTTAATTTGGATAGATTTGGTGTAGTTTGGAAATGAAGAAATGACCTCTGTTTATAGGCCAAAATTACGAAT
Source organism: Vicia sativa (assembly GCA_021764765.1). Taxonomy (NCBI): domain Eukaryota; kingdom Viridiplantae; phylum Streptophyta; class Magnoliopsida; order Fabales; family Fabaceae; genus Vicia; species Vicia sativa. The sequence goes on along the minus strand of CM038797.1, from coordinate 106,740,952 downwards.
GATTTGACAAAGATATCATTGAAGGAAACTTCTGACTTGGTTAAGAGGTAAAATGGAATCTTTTGCATTTAATGCAAAAGTTACTTTCTTAACCATGGTTAAGTTTCTCTTTGATCAATTCTCTCTTCATCATTCAAACGATATTTATCGGTTATAAGCTCCTCTAGTGATGACAAGGCTTCAGAAGGAGAAATTGCAAAGGACTTATAATTTTGAAGCATGTACTTGAAATTCCATGGTTTTGGAGCTCTATGTTTCAAAATCAAAAGTATATCTAGACAAAATGTTTTGCAAGTTCTTGGACATTTTGGAAAGCTTGTAACAGGGCTACAACTTTCATGTTTTGAGTTTTTCGATTCCAAAAGGATCTATGTGAAAAATGGCCATGAATGTAGGAAAAAACCATGTTTCTTAACACTTGAAAAAATTTCGAAGTGTTAGAAATTTTTCAAATCTTGACTTTTTGTTGTCTTTTTCATATTTCTTGATTTTTTATGATCATGATGGATCATTTGAAATGTTTTTATGATTGAATATGAATTTTCATCAGATGATTCAGAATTTGTTTGATGAAGAAACATGGACTTTTGTGATGTTTTGAATCAAGAAATTAGGTCAAGATGTTGCATTTAAGATGTTAAGATAAATCTCCAAGAAAATACGTCATTAATTGATCAGAAAGTCAATGATTCCCTATCCTCGATAAAAACCCTAATTGGTCGATTCATGATAGATCATGGAAAAAGTTAGGAATCTGAAGATCAAATGTAGATGATTGATTAAGATAGATCATTTGAGGTGAGTGGAAACTCAAACCCTAATTGATAATCTCTTGAACAGATGAAATTTTGAAGAAACCACGTTTTGACTTGAAGCCACGCACGATCTATACGAAGGTATTAGTGATGCAGTGATGCAGTGATGCATTTGTAAGGTGGTATCTTAGGTCAAAAATTGGGGTATGACTGAAATTTGTCAACCTTTCATACCAAGATCTAGGAGCTTGTTTCAGACCATATAATGCTTTCCTCGATTTATATACATGATCGGGACGTTTGGATCCTGAGCCCTTTAGGATGTTCCACATACACTTCCTCGTTTAAGTACCCAGGAAGGAACTCTTCATCCATCTGAAGCGACTTGAACTTCAAAAGGCAAGCAACTCCCGAGAAGTGCGATTGATTCGATCGGCTACGGGAGAAAAAGTTTCATCAAAGTCGATCCCTTGACTTGAGTGTATCCTTGTGCAGTAGCCTTGCCTTATTCACGGTGACAACTCCTGACATCGGACTTGTTCTTGTAGATCCACTGTGCCAGCGATGTTTGTTCATACGGTCTAGGAACTAACTCCCGTACTTCATGTTGTTTGAGTGGTTGGTTCATCTTGCATTGCTCGATCCGGTATTCATCAAAGCTTCTTTAACATTATTTGGTTCAATCTTAGACACAAAATAAGAGTTTGAGATGATTTCTCTAGATCTTGTAGTAACTCCACTATTAGGATCTCCTATGATGAGTTCTTTGGGATGATCTTTCTGAATTCTGATAGAAGGATCTTTGTTAGCTTCCTTTGATTCAGACTCTGATGAAGTAGGATTAGACACATCATCCTTTTTAGACACTTGAGTGGGAGTCTCAAAGAATGTCTCAACATTATATGGGACATTTGTTTCCTCGTGATGATGATCAACTATGACATTTATAGATTCCATCATAACCTTGGTCACGGAATTGAACACCACTATATGCTCTGCTTGTTGGTAGAGTATCCCAGGAATATTCCTTCATCACTTTTAGAGTCCATGTTTCTCCTTTGTTCACGATCTGTCAGAATATAACATTTGCTCTCAAAGACATGGAAATACTTCACAGTAGAATTTCTTCCTTTCCATATTTCATAAAGGGTGGATGATGTTCCCTTTCTCAATGTGACCCTATTGTGGACATAATATCTTTGTATTCATAGCTTGACCAAAATGAATAGGAAGCTTCTTGGCATGTATCATTGCTCGGAAGATTCTGTATAGTTCTGTTTTCCTTTCCACAACTCCATTTGTTGAGGAGTTATAGGTGAAGAGAACTCATGATTGATTCCTTCTGACGAACTCATCAAACTTACTATTTTCAAATTCCTTTCCATAATCACTTCGTGATGCATCCTTCTTTTTCTATTTGAAGTCTTTTGCCTGATTCCTTAAAGACATCAAATACATCGATTTTCCTAATGAAGTTCATCGGTGAATCGGAAAAATCATCCCGCAACAACATAGGCATATCTCTTTCACCAAGACTTTACTTGCATGGGACCCGTCGATCCATATGTAGAAGTTCTAGCACCTTAGAATGTCTTGTCTTTGGATGTGACATTCTAGTTTGCTTTCGACGACATTCACCATAGACTCTCCCTTCATCAATCGATGCCTTGGAATCCCTCGGCGACCTCCATGGATATGAGCTTTTCATCCCTACAGATGTAAATGACCAAGTTTTTGGTGCCAGTTTCACTTTCTTTTCTTCTTTGGCTATAGAGCACCACGGAAGAGTAGTTAGTGTTCTCGAGACTCCCGTAATGTGATTATCTTTTGATCGACTTCTCTCATTACAACTTCTTGTTTTCATTTGTAACAAGGCATTGAGACTTGGTGAAGTTGACCTTGAATCCTAGATCACATAGTTGGTGATACTTATGAGGTTAACGATTAAACCATTTACAATGCAACACTTCATTTAGGTTTGGAACTCGAGGCGGTCCAGTCTCCACACCTTTGATTTCTCCTCTAGCTCCGTCTCAAAGTGACATAACTAGTAGTATGAGGTTTGACATCATTTTATGATTCTTGATTCTAGTCATGTGTTTAGAGCATCCTTATCAAAGTACCGGTCTTCCTTGGCGAAACTCTAAGGGAGGTGTGAGCTATTAGGGCATAGTCTTTTCTTCCATTGTTGAGTATATGGTGTCTTGTTAGTTTAGGCTTGACATATGGGTTACAGTTAGGATATCCATATAATCTGAAACAAAAGGCTTTATGTGGCCAAACCTTCCTGATGTGACATCTCCATCTTTGATATTTTTCTTCATGTTTCTACATTCTTGATGTTGAGCCCTATGTTGTGACATACTGCTTTGACATTTGTTTATCGAACTGGTCTTCTTCTTGTAAGCAATTTCTTTGCGACCCACAATCCTAGACCAAACATGTTTCTTGCATTTTGTCGATCGAAGAATTTCTTCCAACTTATCGGTTCGATTGTTAACATCTGGCGGACTTTGTCATCGATCAAGTTTGGAGTTCAACACTAGAACTTCACCTTTGAGATGACTTATAGTAGTAGTGTCTACCTTCTAGCCTCAACTTCACTATGAGCTTTTTCTTTTTCTCATTTGTTGTGGACTTGACACTCGATACCTGACTTCTTGTAGGAGTCAGCAAGTTCTTCAAATGTCACTTCCTCATCACTTGAATCATTCTCAGAGTTACAAACACCAGATAGTGCAGTAACTAGTTTAGCAAATTCTTCTTCATAGTCTCTCTCTATGTCACCATCGGACGATAGCAGACATTCCTTTCTTTTGTTTCTTTAGAAAGGTGGGACATTCAACTCTAATGTGGCCATATCCTTCACATCCATGGCATTGGATTCCTCTTCTTTTATTTCCCTTATCTTCAGACTTATTCTTTTGCTGGATTCATAGGATCTGCTAATGTCAGAGGCAATGTTCTTGACATTTGTCCTTGGCTTCGGTCCATTCTCTTGATAAGTTTATTGAGCGCCTTCCAAGCATAGCTATAACCCGATATATTCTCTTCATCACTTTCCTTGATTTCCTCTTGACATTGGATACAAGGCTATGCTCTTGTTCTTCTTATCAACATTGTCAGCGATCCGCATCTCGAATGTCGAAGTGAACCAATGAGTTCATCAACCTTTAAATTCTGAGATATCTGAGCTTCCTCTATATGATCCTTTCATTGCAAACCTTTTAGGCAAAGATCAAGAATCTTTCTCACCATCTTTCTTGAGACATCTTTTCTCCCAATGCTCACGAGGTGTTGGATCTCAAGATGTTCATGTGAAACTCATGAATGGTCTCGTCTTCCTTCATCCTCAGTTCTCAAATTTGGTAGTGAGCATCTAAAGTCTTGAGATTTTACCTTGGATGTACCCTCATGAGTGGTTTTGAGAGTGTCCCAGACATCTTTGGCCGGATTCACACTAATGCACTAGTCGAAAATTTTTATGTCAATTCCATTGAATAAGGCATTCAACGCTTTAGAGTTTCCTAGTGCTAACTTTTCTTCTTATTTGCTCCATTCTTCCTCAGTTTCGAGGCTAGTAGTCCCATCTTTTCAAGTTTGATGGGATGTTTCCATCCTCGATCAGTGACTCTCAAAGCTTTATTGTCGATGACAAAGACCATACGAGGTTTCGGTTGTCATAGTATGATCCATCGAGAATGGGTGAGTACGCTCCCAAATCCTCCTTCCTTGTCCATGGCGCTTGGAAAATAATATCCTAGATCTCACCCGGAAATAACGGGTAGGGTGCACCTGCGATGCCAATTGAAGTGCAGGCGGATACTTAATGTCGAAGAGAATGTTATGACATTGTATCGACAAGCAGTTAACAATCCACGGTAATTTAAAAAGCGATAAAGGACACAATCAATTGTTAACTTGATTCGGTGTGTAACTACACCTACATGGGGCTACCAAGCCGAGGAGAAATCCACTATAAGTAGTATTAATTCGGGAATAAACCGACGGTTTATCTCCTTCCATGAACCTACAATGCAACTTCAATCTAAGTCCTACTTAGATCGAGTTCCTACTCACTCCCCTCGATCACGGTGATACTAACCTAATGATTAATAGAATAGTGAGGACATTCTTGATAAACATACTTGATTTTGTGAAAGCTTTAATCAGAGACCAACACTCATGCTTGCTTTGGTGATAAACTACCAACCAAATCCTACTCCAGACACTTATCAAAGATAATTGCTTGGATCACAAGATACTAAAAACAACTTCAATCTGCTTCTTTTCTTCCAAAAGCGCCGCTCACGACATAAGGTTTGTTCCATATTATAGAAGCGATAAAGTCTTCACTTGGGCTTCCATAAAAATATCTAGGGTTAACCAAAGTTAACCTAAGGACTTAGTCTTTACAATATAACAAAATAGGGTTAAACAAAGTTAACCTCAAGTCACGTGAGCATATGATTCAACCATATTAATCACGTCGAGCATTCAGCGAGAATCACGAAAATTCTCGGGAAAAGCAAATCGCACAATAATATATTCTACGAATGTCATAACATTGGTCGTGACATCGGTCATTCTTCTTGCATATTTCGGCATAACGAGATCATAGATTATTATGCTATCACCATCTTGAGTTGTACACAGCAGAATACTTCTTGAATTTATCTTGACCGAATATCATGACATCGGTCAGACATTGACAAAAGCGGTTTACCAAAAATTAAAGCCAACATAAAAACACTTACAATTTAGAGAAAAAAGAACATGAAATAAAATTGGTGTGTTTAGGTGCTTGCAAGACGATTCGTAATCTATTCATTTGCATTTTGCATGCTTATCAATATCTTACTTAGAGTAATTGGGCCTCATGTTTGTCTTTAGAGATTTAGTGTGGATTCCTTTTACTTTTAGCATACATGTATCTCTTATAATACCTTAGATCCATGGTACATGTTTTCCATTAATCACTTGAACAATGCATATTTAAGGGAACATACTTTTCGGAGTATAAAATTTTGCTCGAGACTTTATAATTTTTGGCTTCCATTTGAAACTAACCAACTATCTTTCTTCTATAATACACTTTAAATTTCTCAATCCTTAACAAGAATTTTTTTGCAATAACCATGTTTTAAAACATAAATAACCATGTATTGAAATTAATTACCCAATAACCATGTTTGGGTTTAACATACAAGCGGGAGCTAGCGAGATGGATTCACATTGATTTTTAACAAGCGGGAGCCACACATTTAGCCTCCTTGTAAACTTTTCCTAAAAGCCATCTCGGATAGGCGCCTATGTAAATCACATGGGAAAAGTCATCTAAGATGGCGCTATGTGTATTAGGTAAAAAAATTCTTTTTAATTTAAATTAAAGTGCGGAGACAATGTTGTGAAATAAAACTTGCATTATAAATTATCATTACAACGAATAACAATTACATAAATTTATTCCGTGACGAGACATGTAGAGCGACCCACGGGTTCCACATGCGCGTCCTCTCAACTCGTGTAATGCGAGGTTCTTGATCAACTATTGTTGGGTCGATGGCCCCTGTGCATGGGTTGATGGCGCTCGTAGTGAATGCGATCGGGATCCATGAATGCCTCAAGATCTGCATTGCTTGTTGTCTAGCTTTTGTATAGGCGTGTTCTCATATTCTCATAGCAGTCGTTGTGATGGGGGGTTAGGTTCCATGTGGGGATGATAGCAGTCGTCATCCGTATAGGTGGATTGTGAATGAGTGGGGTAAAAAGGAAATTGGGTGTTTGGAGACTCGTACCCATATGAATGGTGGGGGTTTGGTACGGTGATGGTTGGTGGTATGTTGGGTTGGTTGGAGAATATTCCTCGGGGAAGCCAGTGTTTGGGCTGAGGTGAGATGTTGATGGGCCCATATAGGGGGGTTGGACATATGCTCTTTGTTCGGAGTATTGTACTTGGGTGTGTGGCATATGTGAGTATTGAAATTGGTTGGGTTGGTAATCAGGTTGAGGTTGGGGTTGGGATTGAGTGTTGGTGGTCCTGTATCATCGGGTTGGTTGGCGGGAGGTTGATGGATGTTGGGTTTGTTGTTGGAGTCTGTTGTTGGGGTGGTTGTTGGTATTGTTGGTGTGGTTGTTGTTGGTATTGTTGGTGCGATTATTGTTGGTGGTGTTGTTGTTGTCGAGGTTGTTATTGGTATTGTTGTTGAGGTTTTTGTTAGCGGTAGTGTTGTCGAGGTTGTTCTTGTGGATCGAAGGTTGGCCTTTGGGTGCGGTCGACCAAATAGCGGGGTGAAAACATGCATTTGGATTCGTCCTTGGCCGGTACAAGCAATGTATTAATGAGAGTGTTGCATAATCTCGTCATCTTCGTAAGCAAATTATAAGATATGATGCCTTTCGGTTTTCCACGTCCTACAATACTCACAAATTTTTTCAATTATCATATCCCATTAGAATCGACCCTTCTAAGATGCCAAGGATCGAACATATCGGATCGCGTGGTATGTCTTGGAACATCTTGAGCTGCATCTTCACCACGGTCGTATGGTGCATTTCCTGATGTTAAAGCCGTATGATAGCGATCTTGTGGTCGAACCTCGCATCATCTTCATTGGGTACATGGTCCAACCCAGTATGGTCTCCATGTAAGCTGATAAAAAAATGCATATTAATGATAAATTTTAAAATAATATACGTTAAAGTTAAAATTAGTTGGAGTTAATCAAAATTACGTACATTAATTCGCGGTGGTCTATTAAATTACGATGAGGACAACATTGTGTCTCGAATTCTTCCAGTAATCCATGTCAGATTCGCTATACCTAAATGAATTAACATTAAACATATTAGGATTTTATATGTATGAAAGATATAAATATTTTAATAATTAAGCAATGTACTTACTTTGTTGCGTATGGAAAAGCGCAGTGGGTGATTGACAAGATTAAGTGATTGCATTCTCCACTAACCCCGTGTTTGAAGTAAGAAATTGCATCCATTAAAGTTGATGTGACTTTCTTACGGTTCTTACTGAGGCTGTATGGGCTAGAGCAGCGGAACCCAACTATATTTCCTATCTTATCAACGTCCACAAGTAAACTCAAGTACATAAAATTTACACTATTTTACGTATTCTCGGGGAATAATAAACTCCCAAACATTAACATAATATAATTTCTTGTTTTTATTATTTTTCTTCTTGATTGGAATTTTCGTCCAAACAAGGGAATAATAATCGCTCTAAGTGTGGATAAAATATACCTTGGCCTCTTGCTAGGACCTTCACCATATCTTTACCCAATATCTCCTCGCATAGGCGTTTGCATGTTGGACCGGACCATTAAGCGTCTTACCATTAATCGGAAGACCCGTCACATATAGCGTCCTCGAGTGTGACGGTACATTCACATGCGAGCGAGATGAAAGGTGTGTGTCTCGGGTCTCGGCTTTCACACAATGCAGAATAAACTTTGAATCGATTGTATAGTTGGAGATTTTAATAACATCCCAACAAAGCACGTCTGGTATGGAACAATTAATGGATTGGGAGCAACATAATGATGTGGCGACATCTAAATTTTAAATTATAAGTGATATAATGTGAAAATAAATTGTGTAAGAAATTCTAAACAATATTAACAACATAGTAAAAAAATAATGTAAAAAAACTAAGAATATAACTTACATAGGTAGCAATGTTTGCCCTTGTTCCTCGATGAAGTTCTCTAACGTCAAAGACTCGTGCTTGAAATTTTTTTCGATGATATGAGAATTGTATTAGAGATAAAGGTAGAGTGAAAGAGTGGTGATGGAAAAAACACAAATGAGGAGCCATATTTATAGGAGATTAGAACGAGAGGAATAAATGAGGTGGTTGGGACCTTGCATGCATGCGGGCCGTCGGGGAGGAGCGAGAGATGGAGCCTCCTCTAAATTAACACTAAGGTGCCATTCAAGATGGCTTGTGGCCAAGCTAGGTATCTAGGGTCATGGAGTGGCAGTTGCATGCATGCGGACAAGGGTGGCTGGTGGCGAGGCTAATTATAACTAGGCACAGCAAAAAGCCAAATGGGATGGTGCCTCCTTTTAAAAAGACACCTAGCACCATTCATTATGCAAACTATACATGTCATTTTGAAATTTGAATTTTGTCCATATATTCTCATATAATCATACACCATCTATAAATATCTACTGATCAACCATTTCAAACACATTAACATCTGAACACTCAATTTCAAACAATCAAATTTGAAACACTCGAACCAAAAAAATATCATACATACCACAATATATTATCCTTTATACATTTCAATGGTGGGGCGTACAATAGTGAGGTAGCGGGTTTTTATTCGAAACACGAAAATATCCATTTTGTCTAAGTAGCAATGCAGATTTTGAGTATTTCAAAAAGACTTGAGACCCGAACTTGGTGGTCAAGCGTCACACATTTTCTACCAACATCTGTTTTCTTGGTGAGAATCAAGTAACATTTTACAGGTTGTTGAGAGGCGATGAAGATCGCAAAATATGTTTTGTAATCATGAATATTAAGGTGCGACTCGATTGGGTTATGCGTTGTGTTCGAGGATACGAGAGGTTGATCCTACGGAGGAGGAACAAGCTAAGGTGGATATTCTTGACAAAGAGAGGAGACAGATGCGGTTCAACATCATGGTAAACAAAGAATCGAGGTGGTGAAGAGCATGGCTGCCTCCGTGAGATCTCCACACCACCGTTACATGAACACCCTCGACATGTGCACGGATGACCCATCATCGATATATTCTATAACCACGAAGTGCGATTAGATGCAAATTTAAAAGTCAAGGACAAATTTCGTTCAAAAGAAGATTGTGTGTGAGCAATAAAAAGTTCCACATGATAAACAACTATGACTTTCATGTGGATCCAACAAATGTAGAGATACGAATCATTTGTACCCACTTTGAGTGTAACTTCCATCTAATTACATTATATAGGTTGAGGAGTGATTCACGAGTGATAGGTTCTATTGGAACACACTGTGTTAATTCCACACAATCACATGATCGCCAAATTGAGTTATGATCTCATTTTGTCGAAATCTTACCCGCTTGTTAGATCCTTCATTGAAGGTGAAAACAATCTACGCACATCATTACAACATACAACTATGCCCCCTCATATAAAAGGCAGGTTAGCAAAAAAACAAGGCTATTGAGAAAATCTCACAGCTGGGAGGTTTCATACAAAGTTACCTTGCTACATGAATGCCTTGAATGTATTCTCACAGAGCAGTTTATGTTATGGAGCGATGTCGGTGTATGCGAGGCGGTACACAATGTCGGTGGACATGGTATACTCGATGAACTTTTACGGGCTTTTCGACCTTGCATCATGGGTTTGCACTGCTGTAAACCTATCATACGAGATAGATGGAACATTGTTGTCACGAAAATACAAAGGGCACCCTCTGATGGGTCATCGTGCGGGATGGCAACAATAACGTGTTCATAAGCGCCTATCTTTGTTGTCGAGACTAGAGCAGCTTGGGTTTCTTCCTAAAGAATCTTGAACACCGTGGCTCCACAGCGTGATCTTTGTACGATTTACGATAGGCGTACCTCGATTGATAGTCGTACAATGATCACATTAGGTTGCACGACCACCGATACACTGCGTATTTATTCGCATGAGACATATAGTTCAAAATTTCATGCGCGAGATCAAAGATAAAAATCTTGAAATCGATTATGAGCGTAAGCGTACACCTTACACAACCGACGTTTTACATATTATCGCAGCCAAATCGGAATGGAAAACCCGGATGCGGTGCATTGATAATCTACAAGTGGAAAAGTGGACCGACGATCACGACAATAGGTGTGTTGGGGCCACGTGACAATAAATCTAATCGAATCAATGAGCGGCGTCTTCAAAGGAATAAGAGCACTCCAATAGCGCTTTGGTGGGTAAAACATATTTTAGGATGGCCTCGTTGTTTTGCGAGAGAGTGAAAAGTGGAGCAAGTGAATACAATCCAGAGACAAGTGTGGGTGATAGCTTCACGAAATTTATTAAAATTGAAAGTGTCAAGCTAAAGTCATCTTGTTACAAGATTTGGCCAAACATAACCATAATTTCATTGTCAAAGAGACAATCGACCCACATGAGGTTTTCCTAGACAAAGTGCGAGGTTAAACTACCGTCGTTGGTGCGATTGTGGAAAGTTCGGGCCGCAGGTGTCCTTCAGTATGTCATTGGCGTGTGCACATGTTCAGAGATGCACTAATGCCTCTCCCATTTACAAGTGGAGGCCTTGCTCAACATATACAATAATGCCTTGAACCCGGTAGCAAAACCATATTATTGGCTGCGTGGGAAGTAGTTTGGCATAACGATCAAATCGGAGGAAATAAAAGGTGTTGAGAAGCGTATAACAACTATAATGAGCGACATTGACAAACTAGAAAGTGTGAATTACATCATAGTGAAGGTCTGAATCAAAAAAAGTCGTGTTACTGACTCGACATCCTAAAATTTGTATTTAATTTATCTACACTTTTAATATTGTAACAAACCTTAACTCATTAATAGCATTTATTACAAACACCAATACCTGAACAACAATAAAAAACTACGATTAAAACAACAACATGAAAATGTAGCATCAACAACATATAATATTATTTAAGACCTTCTATGACCATCAAAATAATTTCCTTGAACCATACATCATATGATAATAGCGTGTCTGTTTTGGCTTCCTCAACCAAATTCGAGGTTGTCGGTTGTGAAGTTCATGGTTGTTCCTTTCTCTGGATCCTTCAATTTCTTCACCAACTTCTTTCTCCCTCAACCAGCGTATCAACTCTTTTTCAGTTTGGCCATGGTAAATATGTGCCAAAATTTCATTTTATTGGAGGTTTGGAGGCCAGAAAACAATATCCATCTACGGTATGGATGTATGGAGATGTCATGATAGAAAAATAAGAGAATATGAGAAGTTGAAAAATGTGAAGAATGAAGGAGACAGGGTCTTGTATTTATAAAAACACAAGTACCACGTAGGAGCCATACGAAATGGCTACATACTAACTCTCGTAAGGGCGCCATACGGGATGGCTTTACAGAAGGCGCCAAGTGGAGTGGTGCCTACATGCATTTTTTAATGGGGAGCCATCTCGAGATGGCGCCTAAGTGTTATTCAGTCACGAGTTGATTATTTGCGTAAATTTTTCAAAAATCGGCATATTTTCCTCCTCCGTGAACCGGCACACATGATAAATCGAACTGCCGCAAATTTTTTTTGAAATATTCAATCTAATTGGATCTTTTAACCTCCATAGGTGATTAATTATGGTAATAACGATCGAATTAAGAGAGGGCCAAAGGTTTTCTCTAAGCGAATCATAACACGATTTAACGGAGAAAATGCCATCAAATTTTTATTCAATAGAAACTATGGAGAATCCTCCACTAGAAACAATTTGAACCGAATCATTTTTCCTACATGAGATCGACCATTAGGCCTTATTATCAAAAATTAGATTAGAAATCGCCAACTCAGGTGGAAGTAGTAAACACTTACTTCTTATTATCAACGAATCGATCCCGCTTCGCCAAAAAGCTGGGGAAAGCCTCCATCATTGTTTGATTCCACTGTCAACAGCATACCAATAGGAATATCGATTCGTTTAGCACATGATACGATATTGTCCACCCAAATGGTTTCGCCAAATTGATATAATTATCGAAAGCAAAGGTTCGCCCACCAAATAGAACCCTATTGTTCCATGACTTTTGTCACCGAATAAGAACTTTTAGGTTGATTACCATATCTATGTTTAAGGATACTACTCTGCTGCTTCCTTTTCCTTCAAAATCCTCCATTTCCATTTTACTTAAGCGCCGCATTCAAGATTTCTATATTTTTTACTTGAGACCTCCTTCCTCCAGGAGACTTCTGAAGCGGTATCTGAGTGTCGATTCATGAGACCTTTTGAGATCCAACCATTTCAAAGAAAATTGCTTTCGATGCTACGATTCTTAAGACTTTAGAAGCGCTTTATAAAAGGACAAAAGAATAACTAGGGATAACATTAAGCACCAAATTGATCAAGTTCTTCATACACTTCCTTAAACTCTAACAAGAAAATCAAAACACTAAAACCCATATAAATCAGAACACCAAACTCGTATGTGAAAGTTGATGTTGTTGGAATGAATTAATATTATTATTGTTATTTTCAATTAGACATTGATCCCATAAATTAATATCAATTAAGTTGATTCCTAATTCAAAACTGTGAAGAGTCATGATATTAATAATAATATAGTTGTCCGCGGGTTTAGATTCATGATTAATGAGTAAAGTTGGAAGCTTTAGCAAATATGAAAGCATGTTGAGTTAAGATCCATTCAAAAATTCACCTATGTATTTGTATGATGATTTACGTAAGTGACAAATGGGATAGTGTTAGACCTAGTGGTTGTATACTTAGAATGTCAAAATACATGCCTGAATAGTTAAGAACAATCAATAAGTCACAACATTAACTCGAATGCATACCTTTGTTAAATATTGATTTCCGTTATGGTTTTAACCTTTGATCTCTAAAGCATTTAGATGTCAAATATTCATATTTACTTTTTATCCACATTGTCTTAAATTTCATTCACCAAAGAGATGTAGGTCGTATTTACGAATTGGGTAAATAATCATGTGTATCTTTTCTATTTACGCAATTTTAATTACTATTGGTTGTTGTTGGTTATTCTCTCGACATATGTCATAACATTTTGTTGTGACATTGTGTATTATTAAGAACTTGATCTTGACTTTTATTATAAGTGCCATAATTTCACTTCAACTGATAAACTTCATAGTTTTATAGTCCATTGATAACCCTGATGATATAACTGACTTTCCAAAAGACCGTGGTTCGAAATATATCTCACAAAACTCACAACATAGCCCGGATATACGCTGATATTAATTAAAATTTTAGTGCGGTAACACATAATTACAAATTGTCTTAGTAATTGAAGATATTCACGATAGATGTTACAACATATGGTAAAAACCAAATAAATTAAAATGAACATAGTACGGATAGCTGCGGAATGATAAATAACACGATGATATGTTACAATGGGGGTGCTAACTCACTACTCACGAGGCTACCGAAGTCGGGAAGGAAGTCCCTTTATTTGCAGTATTAGTTCAAATCTAAAATAGTCCCAAACACAACTATCGTGTAATCTACTTGATGCTACTTACTTAGGCATTATCCCAGTATGAAAATCGTCGTCTAACTTCCAATCCATAATGATACATAAAATCAATCCGATCAACGTAACAACTAAAACTCGAAAATCATGTGCTTATTCATGAGCTTAAACTCTTGCTTAAAAGCTTTGAGTGAGAATAATATAACTCATTACCTAAATGTTTTGGTGAAAACGATAACAGATGTGATCAAGTGTAGAACAATCGATCACATAGTATTTGTTGATACATGGGTGACACACAAACTACACGAGACTCTCAAATCCTAAAACTAATGCTTCCTCAATTTTACAATTTGTGAAATATTTAAATTACTAGGTTTGATTCTCCTTCATCTGACTCTGCGGTCATGAGCTTGATGTTAAGTCTAGAGTTTCTTGATCCCAAGTTGAGTGTTGCCTGATTGTAAGTCTCCTCAAATCTTGGAACAATGCGATACATAGTTTCCTAATTTATACTCAGGGCCAAATTAGTATCTTTTATACAATGGCGGAGATATGAAACATGTTCTAAAATAAATCATTTTGACATGCGATGTAATATATATATATATATATATATATATATATATATATATATATATATATATATATATATATATATATATCAAAAAATATACAAAGAATCAAATCGAATCTATAAGATTTAAAAACACCTTCATTTACAACTATATAATAGAACACGATGTTATAACATTTTGTCCAGAGCATACAGGCGAGAACCATATTTTAGGCAAAAAGTTGTCAATCTGAAACCATGCTATTAACAATCTCCCCATTGGAAAATTTTTGGCTAAAAACCAAGACCAAATAATATAGAAGGGAATAAAAACCACATGGCACCAACCACCAAGCCATATTGTCATCCTTGATCGATCCCAAGGACCTTGATGGTTCCTTTAAGTTTTTAAGGTTTTTAATCAAATATAGATATTAAAGATACTTAAAGGTGAGTCGTGTATTTCCTTAGTAATTTATAAATTACATGAATATCAATACATGACTCATCACTTTCTGCTACATGTGAAGCATTTCACATAGTCTCTTTCAAAATATCTAAAGCTTTGAGATCTCTTTATTGATACACCATTTAGCCAACCGTCATGGAACTTAACATCTTCTCGATGAGGGCTTGATATTGTTCTTGATAAAACCGAGTCATTAGAGAGTCATTGGGATTTTCAAGCCCTCTTGATATTGTATCATTAGAGGTTGCTTGGATTTGAAATCTTGATCTCCACGAGAGAAACTTTATCATCTTAATCGCCTTCATATGAATACTTACAACGTAGGTGTGCCAAACCATCAAAACATTGGTCATATGTTGCTAGACATT